>SMSQ01004289.1:84363-115186 GCA_019453375.1 Ctenoplectra terminalis | reverse complement strand
AAAAAAAAATAAAATAAAAAAAGACGATGAAACAAAGAGACAGGGACCAGTCGAGGCTGAAATCGTGCGTTTCACACACTAGGCGTTTTAACCGTTTTAACGAGAGCCGAGAGAGAAGCAGGCATCGTTCATCATTGTGTGTCATTGTGTGTTGCAGAACCTGGCGACCTAGCCGTCGCAACCCATTGTTCCCCGCTGGCCAACAACGAGCGAAGCAACAGCAACGGCACCAGTGACAGCGACAGCACGAATGCCAGTGGCACCGCCGCCAGCAAAAGCTATTCGCTCGAGCACCGCATCCAGCGCGTATCTACGTCCGACCGGAGGCATTTGACTGCGCAACGATCCTACGGAGGATTACTCGGATGCCGTGGAAGCGTCTTCGCGGCCGCGGAATGTGTCGATCAGAAAATCAGGGATTCTATGCTACGAGCCGTCGTCGTAGAGCGAGAGCTGAAATTGGGAAGATCTTCGGACCAACGGAAACACCGTTGCAATCGAAGGAATAGTAATGAAGGAACGCGTTTCGAGTGATACAAATTGATTCACTGTTGCGAATCATCGCGCGTCATCTTTCGATTCTCGGAAACATTCTGATTGTCTAATAATAATTGTAACCACGTTAAAAAACTTTTTCGATTGTAAAATATATTAATCGAGAGATCAAGAGGGCTCAAGAATTCTTTGTCCCAGCATCGGACTGTAAAAAAAAAAAAAAGATTCCTCGAAGAACACTCCAATTGGAGTATCCACAGCGGCGACGATCCGTTCTCGTTTCTCGAGTTCGGCAAGAAACGGTTTCCGTTCCGTGCGGTTTTGCAACGTCTATTTGGCCGAACAGAAGGGGGTCGAGTGGTCGAGATTTTTCTTCCTGGACGAAGTTGCACGCGCCTTGAAGGAAGTCAGCAGGAACGGTTGTTACTTGGGAAGATAAATTAAGGAAGAACACAACAATGGTTGGAAACAAACAGAAGAAGAAGAAAGGGCGAAGGCGCAGCGAGGAGGAAAGTTCATGAATGCCGTGGCGGGCACGCACGCGTGCTCGCGTGCTTCCCGCGAATTAGAACAGTTCTGTGTATTTGTATCTGTCTTTTCTGACAGGCCGTTTTCCTTGGCCGCGTAAATCATCGGAATTAGTGCAATTTCGACGTCGAGTGGCCCGGAACAGTTTCTGTCTCTGTGTTTCTTCGCGGTGGGGGAGGATTAATGGACGCGACGCGAGGCGAGGAATGAAAATTCGGCGTAGAACGAAGCCCCGGGAACATCGTTTAGAGGAAAGAATACTCGGGAAGAGGAAAAAAGGGAGAAACGATCGACTACGAGTCTTCCTCGCGGAAGGAAAATAAATCTTGTTTCGACGAGGCAAAATACGAAGCACGGGCTGGAAAGTTTTTCTAACATCGTGGAACGAAGTTGTCTGCATGAAAGCAGCAAAGTGGTGGAGAAGAAACAACGGAGAAATTGTACTAGCACGCGTGATCGCGTGATACCATGGAATTACCGAAACCAGACTCCCTTTACTTTTTTTTTTTTTTTCTTCTTCTTACCATTCACCAGACGGTACGCGTTGTGCTGGGAGGAAGGCGAGCTTATCCTGGAGCCCGTCGATTTATAGCATCTCGAGAGCGTCGAGTCGGAAAGCTCGGCTCGAAAGAATGGAAAAGAAACGCAAAGTTCAATCCATTTATCTCGACGTTCCTTTTCGCGGAGAGTTTCAATTAACTCGCGCCGTTTTCGCGACCATTCCGTGAGGAATAGAATACTTAAACATTCACGAGAAGAATAACGAAGTGTGACACCGGTGAGCAGTTTATTATTTTTAATCCTTACGAGCTGGACCATCCTCTGTGCTCGTCCCCGCACACGCACAACGAAAGAGAGAGTCACACAGAGACGTGCATTCGTGTCCCTTTCAGTCTCTCTATTTGGTACAGCAAAGGGGAGGAGGGTAAACGGGACTAACGCGCTAACGATGCCAACGTTAATTACCAGGCAGGATAGACCGCCTAATCGTTTAGCGAGTGCACGCGCTAATTACGCAAGGCCGCCCGCTGATCGAGCGAATCGCACGATTAATCGAGAATTGCCCAAGCGCGTCGGAATTCAACGTTTCTTGCGCTCTCGTTTGTGTTTCACGATCAGAGTATCGTTCAAACGACAGTCTAGTTGCTTCTGTTGACGCACGAGGAAAAATTTCAAGATTAAATGGGATAAAACTTTTATGAGAATTAAAAAAATGAGGTTTTGTATTATCTTTTGTGCAATTTTTAATAAATCTAATGGATTTTTATGAAAGATCCTGGATAAAGAGATATAAAGATTTTTTGTTTTTGTGTTAAATTTTTTCAGAGTTAATTTTTTTAACTGTGAAAAATAGAGGGCAGTTTATTCTTTTGTACGATTCTTACTCGTTCGAATGAATTTTAATTGTAATCTTAAAGACCAATGTGTTAGTTAAGCAACTGATTTGGCAACAAATGATCCGAGGACAAAGACTTTCTCTCGAAAGAATTGCTCCACCTTTATCACCCTTCGGATGCATATATTCGTAGATTTCGGGGACGTGCGATGAATCGCGGCCAGAAAAGCGAGAACCAATTCCTGCCAATTTTTGTACGAAAGATCCCACCGCGATTTCGGTCGGCCGCGACTGATGGCGTCTAGAATTGGTGCCAGAGACGAGGAGAGATTGCCAAAAATCGAGAACGTTGTCGACGAACACATAGCCTGCTCGAAAGGCACGATCCTACCATGTAGTTTTAGATTTGTTAAGAAAGAAAAGAGAAAAAGAAGAAGAAGAAGAAGAAAAAGAAGAAGAAGAAGAAGAAAGAAAAAAAACATTTAAATTGTAACGTTTAGAAGATTTCCTACATAGCGACCACGTGGTAGAAAGTACCGCGTGCATCAAATCTAATTGCTTAAGGACACGTGAAACACACGAATCTACGCGCAATACGTGAAACTCATTCGCAGCGATATCCGATATATATGTAATTTTGTAAATACACTGGTATAAATGCGGAAAAACATTGCGTTGTGGTTGAAAAGCTAGTTTAGCTGCGTAAAACGAAAGATAACGCTTCTTTCTATACTATCCCCTTTAAACCCGTACAGAAACCTCCCCAATGATCAAAGCCAGGTAGATCAACGAATAGTGAGCCACAAGCGAGTACAGCATCGACTTTTTCTAACGAAGTACACGGTATTAGCCACGTAAATCGTTTTTTCGTCGAACGATCGGTGTGTGAGCATGGAATTTGATGAGTGATTCGGACGGTATCGCGTGGGGGGTAAGACAAATGCGTTTTAAAATAAATATTGTAACAGTAAATCAAAGGTGGAGCAAAATTGAAACCAAATTGAACCTTTCCGAAGATTGATACTGATATAGGTAAACATTAAGGACTCTGATCAACGAAAATATACGTTCAATCACAAACTACCCCCGAAACGATACAGAAGTGAACCAGCGTGTGTGTTCATCATAGCGTGGTCCATTGTTAACGGCTGCATGAACAGTGAACGAAAGAGAACCCTCGTCGAGGGTGAACGCAACCCCCAAGATCTTTTCCAAAGCGAGCAGCCAGGTTCGTGGTTGTTCTAAAACATTCCCCTCGACGAGGTGGCGTGCGAGTGTCCGTCGAAACGAAGAAGGATGAGGAAAGTGAGCGAGTGTAACACAGGGTAGACAATAGGGACCATCGAGATCAGAGAGAGAGAGAGAGAGAAAGAGAGAAAGAGAAAGGGAGAGAAAGAGCGGAGACGAGCGAAAAGGCGAGGCGATCCCGCGGCAGTTTGTTTCATGAATATTTCAGCGTCTGGAGTTTCTGGTAAACAGCGGATGCCATGGAATTATGTTTCCAGGCTGTTTTCAACGCCTGGCATCGTCTGGTGGAAGAACCGCCGATTCTCGTCCTCCGCAAGCCACAGCCAGCCACGGAATACTAATTGACTGCGAGGCGGCGAAGGTGTCCGAGCAGAATCTCGTATCCACGCCCTTGGTTTCAAAGCTTCTCTCTGTGCGCTCTTTCATAGACCATTCTACCTTCCTTTGACTCTTTGTTCCACCTTTGTTAATTTTTAAACAACGTTCTTTTCGTTCGTGTTTTCGCAAACCTTTGTGAGGGCGACGGGTAATCAAAACATATAGCCCAGCATACATTTTTCGTTCGTTCTAGGTATTTACAATGTTTCGTTGAGACGACACTTAACCCAGACCTAATCCGGACAGTACCCTTCGTTCGTCCATTTCTAAAATTTTCACGGTAACGCGATCAAAGAATACGTACAAAGAAAAATAATAATAATTTCCAAACCGCTCTCGCTTCAACGATTGACTAAACATTCCACGAACCGCATCTCGTATTACAATGGAACATCGGGTAACGACGTTTCGAGGCCGTGTATTTTCTTCGAGGCTCGCCGCCCAGGAAAATGCAATTTCTATTCCGGCCGTTGCGCACACCCATGGAAGCTTTATTACGAGAGGAATCGCGGAGGCGAGCCACACGACCTCGATCGAGAGCACGGACGAGAATTCCTCTGGAGAGGATTTTAAGAGCGCCTGGAACGGGAGGGTTGGAGAAAGATGCAAGGGGGTGGTTAGAGCGTTCCCTTCGCCGTAGGAGGGAGCGTCAATAATGACGGTACTGCGTGAAATCGCACGTCGTCGACCGTGGAGCGAGAGCGAGACGGAATGTGCCACCTGTTACACCCTAGCCTGCAGACTCTTCCCCCCTGTTCCTCCCTGGCGTCGGAATGGGCGGTGTGAACGAGCATAAAGTCGAAAGTTCGGGTTCCTTCGGTGCTCGTAGTCCTGACACGATGGGAGTCAGAGATCAGGAGCGACCAGTGTTTCTGGGGAACGTAAAATTTTGAGAACTTTAGTCCAGGACTTTCCAAATCGACGCTTAAATCATTTAGATACTTCTCGTTATTTAAACCTTTAATATATATATAAAAAAAATATATATATATATATTGTATATGGTTTTGATTAAATTTGATAAGTTTCGAGATGCATAGGTGTTTATTTAGAGACGGATAGGCCAAATTGTAAACAACATGTTTAAAATTTATCGATTCGTCGCGAGAGAGTTATAGGGAAAGATCCTTTGGGAAATCTGGCCGGAAGATATTCGATTTAATGCTTATGCTTCGTTTCGTGTCCCAGAAAAACAATGCGCGTCGTTCTGACGGATAGAGATGCCCGTCCTTTCGTCGATTCGAGCTCCTGAATTCTGTAACTCGTGGCAGTGGAGAGTCTCTCGTCGAAAAGCTGCCCGTCAGAGGAACATCGTTCTTTTTTCGCATGGATGAAAGACATTTTGGAACGTGCTACAGCCTCTGGCGTGGCGTACCGTAAAATCGTGCGTGATGGTCAAACACAATAAGCTTGGAACTATGTACTTAATCTGATAAAAACACGTTCGAATAAAAATGTCACGTGATACAAATCGGACTACCTTCATTGCTACGTCCAATTAACCTTCTTTGGACTTTGAAAAGTGTGCAAAAAAGAAATTAAATCTTATTAAGGATCGCGACTTTTCGTTTCTTTTTATTTTTTCCTTTACAAGTTCTTAACAGTTTTCTTTACTATCCCGGATAAAAAGTTTTCCAGAAGTAATTTTCTAGAATTATAACTTAGCGATGCAAAATGCCATTTTATATAAAATTCAGCTTCCTTTCCCATCTTTTTTACAGATATATAATTTCTTCTAATTAATTTCGTGTCACTGTACTCGATGAAATTTATTTCTCCCCAGTGGTAGTTCTCTTTTAGACCAGTCTCTTTCGAGAAAAATAATTAAGTTGGTCATAATTTCTAAATTTCGTTAACGCGCAATATTCATAGAATCCGCGTTCCAAGCAACAATAAGGAGGTAAGTGTTTTCGTTTCTCCTATCAATCACCGGGACAAATCGCGCCTCGGATAGCCAGCAATTTCGAAAACGTTCTCAACCACTCTGTCGTGGTGCAGTTGATGCGCGTTCAATACAGTACCCTGCGTCCGTGATGGACTGGTAAAAGCTGGTGGCAATGGGCACGGGAACACAGGCATATCGGTTTTACCTTTTAGCGCACTTTCGAATGTTTCGCGGCTTTTATCGTACGCCAATGCGTTTTCCACGCTCGATCGACGTTTGACCACTCTCTCCGTTGACCATTGAAACGCGTTCCGGCCGCGGATATAACGGTACGACCGAAAACCACGTTGGCTAATAGACCAACACAAGCTTTCATGTCGATCAGAACGAAGGAAAAGTATGTTAGCGGCTCCGCGGTCAGACCGATTCGATATTTTACAACCATCGTTCCAAGCCGTGAATTTATATAACAGGTCGGAAAGATCGTCGCAACGAATTTTCACCGGGTTTCTAACCATCGATTCTCGTCTGTTCCTATTGGAACAGTTCACAGACGTGCGCGAGCTAGTATCGAGGACTCTCGAGCAAACGTATGAAAGCACTTTCATCTTTTCCGCCGTTATTTAAATCTTATTTGGTTGTTGCTTTATCGCCGTCTCGGGGCACGCCATCGAATCGGGGAAACGTCGCGATATTCGATATTTCCTGTCGGTGGAGAACTTTTCCATCGAGCACGCATAGCACGGTTTCGCCGCGCAAACCATCGAGCCCAACCCAAAGGAGCAATCCTTTTGATGTACGGTAACATTTTTTACGTGGTAAACGCTTATCAAACTGCTTGAAATCGAAACACGCGAATGGTACTATTTGGAAACAAATTGTTTGACGATTTAACCGTGAGATAATTAATTTTTGTTAACATAGAAGAGAGACAAAGAAGACAGCTTCTGAAACGAATCTGTGTATCTGAAAACAGAACGAAGCGACGTGTATCAGTGTAATAGCATAAAACGTCAATATTTATTAAGATATCGTTCACGAAACGGTTTCTCCACTTTTTACCATCGCTCGATGCATTTTTTACGCTGGAACGTCGATCAGACGTACCTTTGATATCTGATTGACCGTAAAGCTTCTTGAGCCGCCGATATCGATACTAGAACGCGGTTATCGGGCTGGTTTGTAAGTTTCCCGCAGTAGAAAGAACCTCTGGCGAAATAACCTGACCAATGGAAAAGAAAAAAAAAAAAAAAAAAGTAAAAAGAAGGAAAAGAAATGGCGAGGCTACGCTGCACGATACCACGAACGGCCATAAAAAGAGCCGTACGGATCACCAGAGAAAGGTTACGACAAACTCACGACAACTAATATGCCATAAAACACCGAAAGCAACGCGTACGAGCAAAGTCTCGTTTGCTATTCGCACGTTTTTCATTAAAATTGGAAAATTTGTTACGTGTCAGATTCCTTTCAGTCATTCCGCTTAACTTTTTCTCCTCCTTTTTTTTTTAACTCTGATAAATCATCTAAATGTTCGAACGTGAGTTGTATTACATATATTTTTCTTCCTCTTGAGACGAATTGCTAGCAATAAATTATTGTAGGGTACTTTTAAGGGAGAGGCAATTTAAAGTCCATTTAACTTCAAAATACTTATTCCTTTCGAGTTGCATTTTTCTTAGTTCTACAACTATAAAAAATAAAAGTAGAGGTAAGCACAACAGCACAAAGATGGGAAAAATAACTGATTGATAATTGAAAAAATTCTCGAGTCATTTCTGTTGACAAACTTGTATAAGAAATGAATTCGCTTCAACGTCTGCTTAATTCCCTATCCAAGAATTTCTCCAAATTACTCGAAATACGTATAAATCTACACCAACCAGGAGCACTAACTTCATACTGATAATTCAATTTATTACCCTATTCATCTAACAGACAAGATTCGAATCTGGCCCAGCGTACCAATTGATTTTCTCCCCACGTGAGTCCATTCACATAGATGCGATGCGTAGATTGGGATACTTTGTGGTAGAGATGTGTGTAGAATTCCATCCTGAGAGGAGCAGCTCGCAGGTAGTAAGGTTCGTGGACGAGAAGGATGGGGGCACGAGTTTTCGGACGGAGAGCTAGATGGAACAAGGTTTATGGCTTTTTAACAACGATCGTTAAGCTGACGATCCCAGTGAAAATTTGGCCCGTTAGAACTGACACTTCCAGTTGGTCGATGGTTCTTCTACGAGCACTTTGCACGTTGAACTCGAGGATATACTCGATGGTATATACGGTGGTTCGTTAAACGGCCTGTTTGTTAGGCATAGTATTCTTGACGTAACACGTAGAAATTCTGAGGAAAATTCATCGCGGAAGAAGAGAACCGTACCGAGGATATTTTGTCAATGAATATGAAACAGTTGGCAATGGCCTCCGACAAATGGGATAATTTAAAAAATGACGAGCACACAGTGCTCCGGAAACATTTAGGATAGCCGGTGTTTGCGAATTTGCTTTGCTCGAATGACTCGTTCCTTTCCTACGGAGAACACACTCGCAGGATTGAATTTTAAAAATCCGTGCTCTGTATTCGCGTCACGGTGCATAAACAGAAATATTCACGAATGCCAGGCGGATTTGAATATTTTTCGTATTTTATCTTTCATCCCTGCATAATACGGAAAACTGTGTTATCATTGATCAGATTACAGAAAATTTCCTCGAATTTTTTTTTTTTTTTTCTTTTGTTCTTCTTTCGTTTTTACGTATAATACTGACGGTTACGCGTTGATTAAATAAATCGTATTGTTCGAAAAGTTTCTTAATTAAGAACAGAACGATTTCGATGAAAGATAGAAAGTTTTTCACGCGATATTCTTCGCGAACAATCCAACCGTGTCGACGTAGAAGGCACCCTGAAGACCAAGAGAATTGTTTTACTCGTGAGTTCGCGGTTAAATGCTCACTCAACCCACATTTAGTAACTCCACGATATAATTGCTGCTCTAAGCTGTCAAGGACCTAACGCGTTTCCACAAGTACCCGAGGAACTACTGTTCAAGCACCGTTGTGAACAAAGGAAGATTGTTTATCGCGAAACTCCGACATTGTTATCGCTTTGCTCGAACGGTACGACCAGCTGCACAGCCGATGAGAGGAAAAAAAAGAAGCTCCGGGCAAAACGAAGGTAATCATCGATTCAACGCAATCGAGTAATCGCTTTCGAGGAGCTTACCAGCTTAATCTCATGCGATTAGCGAAGATTATACGACGAAATCTTCACTAATAATCTGGGAATCCGGACACTGGATCTATTAGTCAGTCGTCGGGTCCGTTACAAGCTTCTTTTAGTTCTCTTTTTCTTCCAACTTTTCGTTAAATGAATTTACCTTTCGAACCAAGAATTTTAACATATCGGGGACCAAAAATAGCGATAAAAATGAACGCTTACACATGGAACAAATAATTATACAAGAAACAAGTCTAAAGTCGAAACTACTATAAAACATAACTCATGCTATACTGATAATACCTATACACAATACTTGGTATTGTCTGACGCAGCTACGCTTCAAAATGGTGGAGCAACGAAAAAATTATCATAAAGCAAAGATTAAATGGTTTCACATGCTGCAACTGAAACAGCACATACTGCAGCTGCAATTGCACATACTGCAGTTGCAATTACAACCTGTAACCGTGCCGATTCTAAAAAAAAAAAAAGAAGCTGCATAAAAATAATACAGACAATGCGCATCATCTGCGACCATTAAATTTTGCCTCATTATATTTCTCCTATTTCCAACTCGTTTAAAAGTATATCTCTACCTACTTGCGTAACACACTCTCTACAGAATAATGCAAAAAAGTAGAAAAGAGATAGAATCTTCCACAGACACCAGTTCAACGATCCCCGGATTCCGCTATCCGAACAGAATTCGAAAACTTCCCTTACATAATCCGAATCTCGGATGCATTCGAACCTAATCTCGAGGCAACTCAGTGTCCGCATTATCCCACGCAAATTCCCCGTTACGTGGCCCCGCAGGAAGCTCATAATTCTCCGTACACGTCGACGCATCTCGAGGGCTGGTATCCCCTCTCAGCCCGCCTTCGTCATCGTTCGTTTAACCGATCATGCCAAACGGTACCAGCACGCGACGTCGAATGATTAATCATGCAAATTCGCCTGGCGCGGCCGTAGACGCGTGGCCATGGTAAAAATTGATAAAATACATCCATCGTCGTACCAAGTAGTACGACGGGGACGGATACACGATCGATCGGCCGCGACTCAGCTCGAACGCCGCTCGTACGCTCACGCGACGCGTCGCGACGCAAACCGTCGTACCCCTGTGTGTATGCGTCTCTGTCACGGCCTGCCTCCGCCATTTTCATGCGCCACTTCAATTTCGTTCGTTTCGTGCGCCGCGCGGCTTGCTTAAATTTCAGAACGTCGGCCTTGTATGTGCGAGCACGCTATGCTCGCGAAGGTTTTTTCTTTCGGGCAGACTCGGATGCACGATATATGCTCTGCGTCTCTACGGGGCGCCTCGGGTCGTTTGTCTTTCGAGACACTTTGGAATATGAGAGGTAACCGGTGAAAGGAAAAATCGGAGAGGTCGGAGAGGGGATGAAAATTTGTTGAGCTTCGATGGTACGTGGGGAATCGTTGCGAAGTGGGATTTGGAAAGGGGAATACGGTGTAGGGTATTAGTATCTGCATTGCAATGATGGTTAGAGTTTGTTTTACTTACGGGGGATATTAGGGAACAATGGATTCTGAATCGGAGGAATTTGTATTTAAGGAAACGAGCTTGTTGAAGTTTTAAGCTCCTGCCTGGTTTATGGGCATAGTTTAATCTGTTTTTTAACAATTCGTATAAGTTTTGGTATCTGAAATAAAATAGTTGACGATAATCATTCTATGAAATAGGATGATCCAAATTGAGCCAGAACTTATGATCGAACCAAATAAATAAAAGGGAAGGACCGATGCATAACTTAAAAGAAGTATCAAAGTCGATTTCATAAAACTGACAAGAAAATTTGCATTCATATATCGGGACCAGAATTCATCAATTTCCATGGAAATCGACGAGGCGTTCTTAAAACACTTTTCCCGATAAATATTAAAGAAGAATAATCCCCAGCGGGAATAATCTATATCGACGACGAGGAGCAGCACTTTGAGCTTCGCGAGGGGGAGAGAGATATGAAAAAAAAAAAGGAAAACGAAAGAAGGTCGGATATTAAACAGACAGCCGTACGTATGCATCGAAAATTAATTACAACGGAACAGAATGAAATTGCTAATTTCCTGATAAACGGAGTAACGAAACGTGCCAGCGAGGATCCACAAAATTACCGGTTACTAAGAAAACAGATACACGTTGCGCGTTTTAAAGGATAATCGATACCCGCTCGATAAAGAATAATCGATTAGAATTTCACCGCCGGTGAAACTCAATAATGCAAATTCTCTCGTCACCGTATAATAATAAGGCCCGGGGACAAGCCTGAAAAAAAGCGATCTTTATTACCGAAAGAACGAAAGAACCAAACGAATCGATCGATCGGACCCGATCTTCTAACTTCTTCTATTCCATCCTCTTTCTTTTTTTTTTCGCTTCGTTGTTAATTACGATTCTTCCAACACGACCTGATGTCGTTTGTCCCGGCGGCCATTCATCGCGCGTTTAATTCGGTACAACGATTACGCGACAACGCGCACGTTGCATCAGATACAAACGAATCACGTTCCCATGGAGCACGAAAAATTCACAGCACTATCACCCAGCCGTCCCTTTTTTTTTTTTTTTTTTTTACGCGCAGCGGAAAAACAATTACAAGCAGGCGATGAAAAAAGAAAGGCAAGAGCAAGAAGGTCGAGGTGGAGGTAATTTCTCGGAGAAGAAAGCTCGCGCAAGGGACGCATTATCCGAGACTGAAGCAACCCTCCGTGAATCCTCCAGTGACCGAGCAACCCTTTTTCCACGAAGCTCGCACCACGTTTCGAACTCTACGTATCACGACATAACGGCCCGTAAAACGTAACGGCTAACGAAAATACGATCCTAATACGGCCCTAATACTGCCACACGCTGAGCACATTAAATACCGCAGCCTGCTCCATTCTGAACAGATAGAGTGCGTCCTTCGCGAAAGCGATCGAGACTCGTGATTGAGGGTGAGATTCATAAAACGTATAAACGCAGACACACATACGCGAGCCAGTATGGGGAAAGGGAGAATATACATCGTAAATTTCGAAGCGTAGCCATGGCGCAGCAGTGTCTTTTTATCGGTCCCAAGGCTCTCCGGCCCGAGCCACCGCGTTGTGTTTTATTCCCCGCAAGGGTAGCGGGCATAACTCGCAAGTTCATGGTCGTAAGTTTCGACCCTTGCACGGAGGGTGACGCGAGGGCTGCTAGAGAGAACCAAAAGAGGCTGAGAGATACTTCTGAATGAGTTTTTTTTTTCGGTGTGTGTAACGGGGATGACTCTGTAGGGTGAAATAGAAGTTCGAAGGCTTGGAAATATAATATCTTGGAATATTTTTGGAATTAGAATATGAGGAGTATCGGGATTTGAACGATCAGGATCATTAGAATAGGAATATCGAAATTATTGAAATTCGGTGATATTCGGTAATCTAAGAACAAACCAAATCGCTTGGAAACAAGTAGATATAACTGTTCCGTTTCACGGCCTCTGCATTGGTTCCTTTCATTACTCGTACCAATTTATGAGCTACACCATACGTATGACCATACACGCCGAACGAGCTCACAAAAGACGGCGTTCCTTTAATCTTTGGTTCCGGATGAACTTCGGTGTGGCCGATGCACGCAGTATTCCCATTGCTGTTCATGCCAAAATCCTGTCTCACAGTCGCGTACCATCGAGTTCGAGTTTGTGACCAGCACCGGAGACAGTTAATTTCACGCTGATTAGGGAAACCAGGGAGGCGGGAGAGAAGACGGGGGAGTTTTGAGCGGAACTGTACGCGAAACGGATACGTGTTCGTCCGTGAAATGACCATTAGGTCCAGCTGGCCGATAGATCCACGCAGAATTCCGGAACAGCAGGCTAGATAGACAGCAAGCTAAGCATGTAACATATGCGCGAAGCAAGTGCACACGCGGCTCGGTCTGCATACGAATAGAGGGTTAAATTGGCCGCAGAACTCGTAGGGAGTGCCTGGCCTCCTAATATTTTCGTGCACGTTAATCCTCGAGCAAAAGTAGAATGGCGCAGACTTGGAACAGGGACGATTCGGTTTCCAGGCTATGCCGGTCTCGTACTTGGACAAGCAACATGAATTACTACGTCAGCCAACAACAAGCATGTCGTGTTCATTCAGGAAATATGAAGGGTCTAGCATGGACACGCGAACACGCGGCCAGGAAAAATACGGTTAAAAGGAAAAACGGCAACGAGACCCGGCTTCGTTGTGCTTAAAAATTTTCAACGAGATAATCAAGAAACGTTTTCGTCTCGACGGAAATACCCGTGTTCAGTTTGAAACGTAGTTTTGCGTATTTTTAAATAGAAAGAACGAAACTTCGCTGTACAATCAACGGTCTGACAAGTGGTACCGATCGAAACGATCGTGAAGATGTCTCGAGTAGCAATGCCCAAGAAACGGCTTTAAATTTTCAGCAGCTGTTCCAAACTGTACGTGACCCGACGGCTTCTTTTAGCACGGTTACCAAAAATAAGTTATTTCAGCGTCATTCTCTTTAATCTTTATCGCCGTGATCTTGAATTCTGAATCGGTTATCAGGGTTTATCCCGAACGCCACGGGACAATCAGGGAATGGCGAGCTTTTACGACGTACTTTTCTCTAGTTCGTTAGACGTCCCCGTTTCACGTTGCATCGATTGCTCCACGACCGTTTCACTTTTCGATTCGCTCCTGAAACGATAGACAACGAGAGCGTTCGTTGGATGGATGCAAGCACTCTGACGGCAGCGCTTAAATTCGACGACACCTTCGATGCTGATTCCTTTCATCTCCTTAAAAGGCAAGGTTACGATCTGACTGGCTCTGTTTCGAATTGACTTTGAGTCAGGCTTCTGTCACCAGCCCTGACGTTGCTGTCCTTCGATCTTGCCGTGGCGCCAGATCGGATACAGTCGTTGGCAGGATCGTATAAAAGACCGTTCGCAGGGTTATAAAACGTGTCAGGAATTTAGAGAATTAACGATTAAATTATTGCAAGGTGATGGAACGTTTCGAGACAATGCGACAATGGTTCTACGAGGAAAGAAATTTCTCAAACTCTTTGCTGGAATAAAATATGTTATCCGAAAGGAAACACACGATTCGATCGGGAAACTTTGAGAAACTTTTCGACGTTTTCACAAAATGTACACGTTGCATTCGGGAACGAAAGGAGATTCTATCAGGGGAGCAACGAATTCCGTTACACAGAAGGTAATTCATTAACGTTGTAATCAAGTTCCTCGGTAAACCGAAGGGAGACCAGCTCGGAAAGCATATCATCCCTTCTGACGAAGTAATATCACGATATATTATACGATTGTCAGTAACAAGGTGGCCGAACGTCAGCAAGGATTTCGCGCGAGCCGGAGATCTAGATCGTGTTACCATCAAGGGATTAAGCGACGAAGTTGGATTGCCGGGGATCTGAGGAGGATAACGGAAACGTAGAACCGGGGAATTCGAATGGAAAGGACGCCGGCTGCGGAACGGAAAGAGGAAGAAGGAAGAGCAATCCACCAGGGGGATGCCGGTTGCCTATTCGGCCTGATGAACGAAGCGACGCGCAAACTTAAATGGCAGTTGAGAAATATAATTTCCTCAGCTGTCAAACGTGTAAGCCGGAACTGTGCCAGGGGATCTGCACGTTTCATCCGCGTACAACAAGCGTTGCCAGCTTCAACGTGCTGCTGCTGTTACTCCTCTCTCTCTCTCTCTCTTTCTCTCTGTCTTGTTCGTTCCCTCTTATCGTGTCTCGTTTCCGTTTTAGTCGCTTCCCTTTCGTCCTTTCGAAAACCACCCTTAACCGTTTACATGTCACGGAAAAATTGAGTTTCCTTCGTAAAGGTTATTTAGTAAATAATAGCTAATTTATTGGAACATATGGAGCTTAAGTGCTTCGTGTTACGATGTGTATAACTAAGTTTGTAAATTAACTTTGAAGGGATTATTAAATAGTAGGTCCCATGTGATTACAGATTAAGGATGATCGAGCGGAAGCTGAGTTGTAGGTTAATTGTCTTTATTATATATTGCACTTGTTAGATGCTCGTTGATTCATTAACAAGCTTGTTAAAGATCGGTTAAAGAATATTTCTTACGAATCGCTATTGCCACTGTACACCGTAGAATTTTTCTACGGTCTATAATCATTTTTCCTGAAACATCTGAACTTAAAGCTACCTTTCCATCGTCTTGTATTTCAAAATGATTCCATGGTCCTAGTAACATCACGAGCGTTGCATTGTTATTTTCTTCGCAACAACTATCTTTCCGCCTTGCAGTTTACCAATTTCGCGCTTCGAACTCTACGAAAGAGGAAACGGAAAAAAAGAAAGAGTCTGAAACTAACCAGCTTCCGTGGCCGCGTTATTTCTTTCGAAACAAGCGTTGCTAACACATGCAACCGGCTGGGCTCTCTAACGCCCCTAGCGCGTTGATTCAAATTTAAATTGCATAATTAGATCGCCGCGGTTAGCGTTTCACGTGGAGCTTAAAATCTGCTCGTTTCCTACGTGCTGGGATTCGTTAACCGGCTAGCAGATCGTGCACGGGACCAGGCCACAGGAGCTGGCTAATTGTCGCGCCACTCGTTCCCTCCGTGGAGTTATGAATGATACATGCGTGCTCGCTAATGACCGTATCTCCCTAGATCTTCCTTCTATTTTTTATTAAAACTTGCCTGACAGTCAAGGAAAATTAGCACGACCGGAGACACGATTTCGCGATGGTTTGTCAATTTTCTGGGTTAAATTAAGGTATGACAGGAGCGTAATTTTTGCCTGCGTTACAGCCGGTGAATATCGTCGGAAAGAAAACCGTGGAATGTGATACGAAAACGGGAGAATGAATATTAAGAAACTGTTGAATTCTTAATGAACACGAACCGCTGCACTTAAACCAGTCTTTGAGGATTTACGAGCTCCGAGAATTCATCGATTTATCTTGTATTCCCATTTGAAAGTATAAATTATTCCTTTGATAAAATTGTATTTTAGTTGTAGCGCTTTCAATGTAATTCTGTCCATTTTTGCCGGTGGTGTACAAGAATATTCGATACAGAATGGCGAGACTTGGCAAAATCCAGCATATATTCGAGGTTCCATAAGCGGAACCATGTAAGAAGTGACAAATCAAAGTAATAACCCAATAAAGGCAAGGCCAGGGATTACGTAAGAGGTGGAAGACTAAGTGGCTGTCGTTTGTATTCCAACAAACGCCGTCGAATCGATAATCTTGAGGTATGCCAAAGAGTCGAAGCTGGCACGCGAAGCCATCGGCTTAAGGAACCGTTCGATTCCTCGCCACGGATTTCATAAAGCTTTCCTGCGACGGGCGCGAAGAAAAAACGTTTCTATTTATCGACGTTGCTTTCCGGTTCGTCTGTCTAAGAGGGCCGGGTAACAGTGCAGAGCCGGATTACGTTTCATGAATGCCGTTGCAGTCGGTCGATTTTATGAGCGTCTTCATTTTTATGATGTACTCTCGCCGAGTTGCAACCGTTATCCGTTTTTCTATACGATACCTGGTCCTATGCGTAAATTCGCGCGAGTGGTAACCGTTTCCCATTTATTCGCCAGTTTACACTATGTTTCGAAATCTTTCGCCATTCGATTAAACGATGAATGAAGTGTTTCGAATGATAAATTACAATTATTATATTTTTATCATATCAGCACCGTGTAATGTGCGTAAATATGTGTACAACAACTTTGCTAGAATTAAATGGAAAGTGTAAAAGATAAGACTAAAATTATAATTATAATATTTGGAAAAATGTTTCACGCGGACTCATATTTATATTTAAATGTTATTACGATTGTATCTTTTCTCAATATCGTTTGTTTTTAACACGTATTTGGCTTGTCTGATCGTGAACACCTCATTCTACTTGCCCGGCCAGACATTCCCGCTATGTCGCCTGTCGCACTGTATTATGGTTATACTACTTACACGTACAGACGCTTTTCCACGCTGGCTGTCCGACCACACATTGTACTCATACCACTTACCAGGAAATATCACACTTTCCCTTTATTATCGATGCAGATAAATGAGCCGTTTACTTAATTTAATATATAATTGAAAATACGTTTGATTAACGGATTATTCGTTTGATTAAATAAGTAGAATATTGGAAATTTCAAAAAGTAATTTCGACGCAAAGCAATTACGTAACACCGCGAATCGCATCAGCGAGTTCATAAAACCAGTCTTGTTTTCTGTTTGAGAATCGATCAAGCTACACCAATCACGTTCGCGAACAATAGAGCGCGTAGCCGTTTAAACATGGGCCTGGATAAAGCAACGGAATAAAATTAAAATAATTGTTAAGCGGAGCGCGGTGAACGCCTGTAAAGCACTCATTGACCCCTTCCCACCTTGTTTTCCTTTCGTTTGTTTCAAATTTATCGGTCGACGCCGATAAACTCGCGGAAACAGAGACTCTATGGGGCAGCTCAATGGCGGGGGTGAGGTTGAAGTTGAAACAGAAATAGAAGAAAGGTGTTTCTTCCGGAGAACCGAACCTTCATCGGAGAAGGTGAGTTCAGAGAAGAGAGAAAGAAACGAGAAAAAGACGCTAAAGGAAAAAAGAAGTAGCGCGAGACGGTACAAGCTTCCAGATCTTGGTTTCCACTCCCTCCTCTTTCCATTTCTGTCTTCTTTCGTGTCTCGTTCATTTGTTTTTTGTGCCCGGCACTCACAACGCTGCTGGTAAACCGCAAATCTCCAATTCTCACAGGGCGAAACGAAAGAAAGAGATAGGAACAGAAACAAAAGCGAGAAAGATGAAGAAGAAGGCTTGATAGGGGTGAGAAAAATCCTAAGATCTTTCGGAGCTTTTGCTCTTTTGAAAGTGCTCGGTAAAGAACTCCTCATCCGAGGACCCTTTTGCCAGAATCACGAGTATCATCGATCTGGCTCAAGGTGGACAAGAGGCTTCAAGGTCGAGGTGAAGAACAGGAGAAATAATTCGGAAAGATTGACGAAGTGTTCTCTGTTTCATGGCTCCAACGATCAGGGGCCTGTCGAAGCTGAGAAATCGAGTTTGTGCCTTTTCCATGAATCCAATCTCGCTTTCTTTTTTTTTTTTTTTTTTTTTTCACGGAATCACAAGAGCGAATTCGATTAACCGAGAGTCGTTGGTTACGGGATCCCACGAGTACGGCATAATTAGATATTAATATGAACCGCTCGGTTTCACCGAAGCATATCGCGACCCTCCAACGAATTATCGTGCGTCGATTATTGACACGGAATTGAATCGAGACCGAAAATAATAACAGATATAAATATACGACGCCTGTGTGTTCGCCTCTAATAATTTACAGAGAAACGGATATTATTTATTAGAAGAAACATCATCGATGTAATTGCCGCATCGTTACAACGCAAACGTTCCATCGCGACGCAGCTGCGCTCGTGGTACGCGCCAATAATTCGGTTAAATTTATACATGCTGTGCCCTTTATCGATGCTCCTGTAATTATACTAATATCCGATCCGAACTAAATGAATATTACGCGTATCAGATTTACAAAGTGATACCTCTGGATTTCGAATTCACCAGCCGATGCAGTGTAATTCGCCGAACAGTCACGATTACACCTGAAACCGTTCCGTAAAGTTGTTTCGCGTTTCCGACGATCAGATTTCTCTTCGTTCAACCGCAACGATCGATCGGAAACGATCGATGGATATCCTGTTCCCTATATGATTCTTACAAATGACACGATTGCCCGTTCTTCGTCTTATCGTCGAAATATCTAACGCGGTATGCATCATTCACGCGGAGACACCGGTGACCACTGAATAATTTGTCGTGGCACAGTCATTGTAAAGTGCTTCCTGCTTCCTGGCACGATCGATCGACCGTCTCGGGGAAAGAGGAGCGGAATCGGCTCGTGGCAAGCACGCGGCAGGACCGGAACGTGTGTGTATACGTGTTACAGAAGGATAAGGGGCATGCCTCGAGTCAAGTGACCACGTCTGGAATTTACTTGAAACCACACGGGGCCACGTTCGCGCTCGATATTGTTTCTTTGTGCGGGCTCTTAACGCGTTTACTGTTCGTTTGAAAAGCCCGCGGTCGCTTTACCCTCTTACAAAACTGTAGTCCCTGGGTTGCTTATACGCCGATTGCGAGAAAGAATTGTAAGAAGTGCTTTGCTACATTCAGAGGTTCCACTTTGAACCGATCGCTTTGTTGTCTTCGAGTCGTGCCGGATAGGGCATGCGAACCTTTTCTAAACTGTTTTCGTGATGGGAAACTGTGAGGAAGGGTGATGGATTGTAAGTGGTTTTCAACGTGTTCTCTTGAAATTTTACCTGCGCAACTGACAAATTTTTATTTCCAAGTAGAGCACGCGTTTGAGAGAGAATAGACAGTTGAAGGATTAATTTGTAAGCTCGAATGGTTGTCCGAGGAGAAACAAAAGATACTCGAAGATGAAAGAATTAAAAGGTGGAAGTTAAGAAAGTACTGATAGAAATTAAAAATTTATAAGCTTTAATAACAGTTTTTCAATTTTTTTCTTCTCTTTTTTTTTTATTATATTATTACATTCTTTTCCAACTTCTTTTTCATGCTGTTGGAAAAGTACATAAATAGTACTTTGAATTTGAGGTATGCCTCTCAGCGTGACCCTTTAGCGATTCGCAGAAGCTTTGGTATTTTCTGTACAAGGCTCTATGATCTTTGTACAGTCCGAAGATGCGCAAAGGAATGTCGAGAAACGAGGGAAATGGAAAACAGCGATTGAAAAGGGCCAAACTGAAGAGAGCACGAATCAAAGATGGAAAAAGTTTCAGACAGAGTCAAAAACTACGTTCTTTTGCGCAAAGAATTTTTTAAATTAATAGAATTAATTAAACTGATCCTGTGCTTAAGTTGTTTAAAAATGCAGTAAAATAAATAACTATAATAGAAAATTCGACACTGAATTTCTCTCGGAAAGGATACTGTAATATTTCTTTCGACGCACCTATATCTTCCCATAAAACTCAACATCGACGTCTGACTAAGAAACGCTTTTACTACTGCGACTGTTATTCTCCGAAAAATAACGACGAGCTATTTGCCTGCTGCAAAAAAGCCGAGCGATCCTTATCGCGCGTTTCCACGCGCATTCGTGCGTACGCACGACTTAGCTTTACGATACACCGTCGCGAATACATAGAAGAATTATGATCTTCAGGCTATCCGGATGTCAGCTTCGCAGATTTTGCGAGCAATCTTAGAGACCGTCCAGCAGCTACGTGCCAAAAGTAGGGGGCAATATAGTCTGGAGTGTAAAGAATAACGAAAAATCTCGAACGCGTTCCACATCGAGGCAACGAGAAAGAAAATTGTAGTCTGTAAATGAACGAACAATACGGTTAAGATACGATGAGCAATATTATTTATTTTATTCGATTGCTGCGGGCTGTAATAAATATCCTGGGTCACGATGATATCTGAATCAGGAACGTATAGGTTCGACAAAATTTATCTCTGTCCTCCTGTGTTCGGAAACGTGGAGAAAATTTTGGACGTGCAAGATCGTGCATCCGTGGTTCGTAAAGCTCGACGACCGATTTTGTTCAACAGAGTACCTACGAAACGTTGATTTAACACTTTGGGAGCATCGAAGGTGTCACGTAGGCCAGATGCTGGCCTCGTAAAAGCAATACTATAAACTGTATTAGGGTGGATGAAGACGGCTAAAATGTCTCCTCATAAAATCCACGTACCATTTCGGCCACAATTCAAATTAGAACGTGTACGTGTTGTTTCGTACGTGCTTCGCGTTATAGAGATTCTAGACTAAATATTGAAAGAACGGCACGCAACATATTTGCATATAATAATCTTGCAACGATAATTTTAAATCGTGTAGAAGTTAACCGTAAATTTTGATTAATCCTGTGGAAAAATAAAAATATATTCTGTAGAATATATGTNGTACCATTTCGGCCACAATTCAAATTAGAACGTGTACGTGTTGTTTCGTACGTGCTTCGCGTTATAGAGATTCTAGACTAAATATTGAAAGAACGGCACGCAACATATTTGCATATAATAATCTTGCAACGATAATTTTAAATCGTGTAGAAGTTAACCGTAAATTTTGATTAAAAAAGTGGAAAAATAAAAATATATTCTGTAGAATATATGTACGATATTTCGAGTGTCATCTTTCAGTTTTATGGATAAAGTATTTTTCTGTGAGCGGTAGTTTTCATTTTGTAAGAAAAAGTTATTTTTAACGGATTAATCTTTTTTTCATTGCTTTTCTTCAACATCGTCAACAGAGTATTAAATGCAATATGTTTGCAAGATTAATCGTTACGTGTAAATCGAACTCGTTAAAACTAACGTGCTTTCGCAAGACCGTTTCTAAGCCTGCAAAAAATCCGTTAATAATGTCCGTTATATCAATTTCGCATCGACAAACTGTGACGTCTCCTGGCCCGTTCAATCGCAGCGCATGGATAGCAGAATTCCGTCACAAATTGCTTTCTGGCTGAACGTCGCGTTGTCCTGTATTTTCAGCGCTTTATACTTTGTCTTCGATACGAATAGGTGCGTACAATCGTACAATGAACAGCTAACTACAGGCACTATGGTACAAATTTTTACCTGAACTGTCAAAAAATAAAATAAAAGTTCGGAACCATTCATTTAAAACGCTATTCCTCTTTGGAATCCAACCCAAAAAATATGAATAACAAAAAAAAGAGAAAACTGATACAATTCCTTAGAAACGTATTTCCAATTTCATAACAATTTGTAACTTCTGGTTTCACAAAGGTTAAAAAAGAAAAAAAGAAAAAAAAAGAACGATGCTTCAAATATCAGGTTCGTATAGTTGCTACGTTTGTCATGGCTCGGAACAAAGTTCGAACGATTTAATTAAATCTCGGTTCGGTAATTGCAACCCGATTGTGCGAACTAGGCGGATTAGAGCGGCACACAGTTAACGTTGAAATCACTAATTTCATAGCGTGAGCGGAGTTAATTTATCTGGCGGTGCGAGGGAGAACTTGATGCCACGTATATTATAAACAAGCCGCAACGGCGTGAAACGTGTTTCTCTGAATGCACGATCAACGATACGGTCTGTGTGCCTGTTCATTTATTACCGACTACAATTTATTACGAATCCTAGATTCACAGAGAACCTTTCCTTTCCTATCCTGTACTCTCGTTTCGTTCGTAAACGACGAATGCACGCTGTCGGTACGAATTGCGGGGAAACTTTTAGCATCGTTAAAATACACCACTCGTATCGTTAAATTTATCATCAATTCTTCCGTGAGATGGAAAAATTATGCAACGACCAGACGGTTAAAGGTACCGAAGTTGCCCTTCCTATCCAAGTGTCTCGAACCGAGACAAGATTTCTGAGAAACGATTAAAAAATCGTAACGCTGATGCGGTATGACCGTAGTTAATGGCGCAGGAGGAGAACAAACCTAACGTCACGCGAGACACGACTGTCTGGAATCATAAGCCAGTCGTCTAGTCAAGACGTAATATCGCGTCGCGTCGCCGGGTCTGCATTATGACCAGCGACGGTATAAACTTCATGGGTCTCGCTGTTGTTTTAGCTAGCGTCTCGCGTTCTAGAAAATTGAAAATTATAATAAAACCGTTGATCGGGGAAAATTTAAGACTCCTATCTTGCGGAGAATAATACCGAACGTATCGTCGAATGTGAGAAAAAAAATTCAATCGATTCGCTACACCTGTCTTCCTTTTCCGAGTCCGAGACTTATTCCTGCACTGATTTATTAACAGTTCCGCGGTCCGTGTTTCTTTCTCAGAGTCGAAGCCAGTTGTCCCATAAAATGAAGAAAAATATCATCGGGAGAAAAATAAAAATTATACACCTCTTATTCGGCAGAAAGTTAGAGTACCAAAAATGTTCGAAAGTTCCTAACTTTTAGTCAGTTATTTTTTCACGGAAAACCTCAAATACACGGAAAGATTTTATCTACGAACCAATTATAGCTTCCCTAACTCATGCAATGATTGTCTTGTTCAGTCAACCCTCCGCTACTTGCGTCGTAAAATCCGAAACCCGAACACACCGATCGGCAATCATAACCCAAGCGTCTAGTCAAAACGTAACACTACCAAACCCTAATATCGGCCACCCCCATAGAGGTTCACGATCCCTATTCTCTGTTGAGGGTGTACCATGGTGGCGGCAGGGGTGTTTCCGCGAATGGAAGCCGGCCAAGTCGTGCTGGCAGAGTTATAGGTCTGGTACGCGACGGGTGGATCAGGGGATCACTTACCGCACGATTTCGAAAGGATTTTGCGAAGGGTAACAGCCCCTGTCGAGGAGTCGTATGGAAAACTCAATGGCCCATGGTATTCGACCGTGTAACCGAGAACGCTTGCAAACACGGGCCGAGGATTGATTTTAAACTCTCCGGAATCGATTTGTGCCCATTTTCGTCCTTCGCTGCCTTTTTTTTTTTTCTGTTTGCTATTTTTCCTTGTGTTATTTCATTTTGTTTTATTTTCACCGTTCGTTCGGAGGTCGCAACTGGATTAATTGGAAGTAATTGAACAACACGGGCGTATATTTGTTACGAGGATCGCGATTAACCCGGCCTCGATACGCGTTAACGTATTTCTAGCTGTATCGTGGCTCGCTTATCTTCCGTTATTATTTTATAAACGAAAATACGTGGCTCGTGGACGCGCGTACGGCTGTGTATTTTTGATCGCCCCGTTGGAAAAAAATATATATCGCGCGGAAACGGACGGGATGAAAACGTGAATAAATAGTCCGCATTAAAATACACGTACGGTATAAAGAGTGGGAGGGATATCGGAAAGCGTTACAAAGACCGCATAAATTTATTACTAATATCAATTTCGATGATACGAATTTACAATCGATAGCAGCCGGTACTCTCTTTCCCTCCAGCGAACCTTCGCGAAACAAATAGGATTTATCCCGCTGTCGCTATTGGTAGATACATACACCATCCATTATATCGAGTGGGTATTTATCGCGGCGCGTCCAGTATCCTCTCGCCAAGATAAAACCCCCGAAGCGGGGATGAGTTGGACGGCTGGTCGTTCGACCGACGCAGATATCAAACGTAACTTCCGTTCGCGTATCGGTCACCAACCCTCCCATCGTTTCCCCTTGAAATTCCCTGATAAGATTTGCATTTTGCTCTCGCATTCCAATGGATGATTGGCCGACCCTTGTCAACAACACGAAATAGATATTGGAAGGATGTGACGATCCTATTCGTTGTCCGATGGATAGATGAAATTAATGCTACTGTCTTGGTATGGAGCAGAGTGCTAGCGAACGTTGAATCGCAAATATATAGATAAAATTATTTAAAAAAATATAAAATTAGTTGGTACGCTTTTGGCAGATATTAAACTTTTAAATTATTCAATCTTCTAAAACTCTTTTTCTCTTTTTCTGTTTCACTGTTCTCTTTGTCTCTCTCTATCTCTCTATCTCTCTGTCTCTCTGTCTCTCTGTCTCTCTCTCTCTGGATTTATACCTTTAACTCTCGCTGTGAATTCTCTCAACTCTTGCACTCAGCTTTCAACTGACTCGCGCATACATTTTCACAACCATTTATCCTCACACTCTCAAATTTTTCCTCTTTCTATTTCTCTATCTCTCACTCGATTCAGATATTCCCGAAAGACTTTCGGTGACGTCCATCCGCAACCTTGGCTGGCCGCGTATCCTCCGTTCACGCGATAATCTCAAGCACTCGGTCCGAATACTATTCTTTCGCATCTCTTTGTCGCGGAGACCCGAACGCTCTTTTTCCGATCGAAAAAATTTTATCGTTCTCACGCTGGCGTAACCATTGTAAAACTTAAGAAACGAACCATTCGTTGTTGAAACAAAAATTTTACAAATTTACCCTTGCCCTTAAATTTTTTTTTAACGATTTCAGTCAGTCAGAAAAAAAAAAAAACTCGATTCGGTCTTTCATTGGAGTCGGAACGTTATTTACCGAAGTCTTGCGAGCAGGAAATAAGTAAGTTTCGAGCTTTGCTGCTCCGATCGTCGTCGAATCGAGCAAAGAAGGGGAAAGGAAAAAACTTTCTATGACTTCGGCGCTAGTATCGGACAGTGACGGGAGAACAGGTAGGAGCGACCGCAGGGAAGTATTGTCGTTTGCCAATTCTACACTCCATCCACGTCTTCCGGTTGCTTTTTATTGCCTGGACACGGACGTACGATGCCGGCTGCAAAAAGACGCCGGGCACATTGACGTAGCTATATAACATTACACAACCGATACACGTGGTCCTAGAGAACCGGTCTAAGGAATCTAAAAGAATTTCGATCACGAAGAAGGAGTTATCGACGAGAAGGAAGCTCGGAGATATATCGATTGGTCGATATTTCGTAGCCACTTGCGGTCGACCTGATACGTATAAACAACACTTCCTCGTGTCCAGTTTTATGAAGCCGTAAAGGGCAATTAAGTCGAAGAAATATCATGAAAGCTGCATGGACGACCCATCGCGAGGAAACTACACGGTCCATCGTAGATCTTCAGAGTAAATCCCGCAGGGTATCGGATACGCGAGATCCGACATTGCAAGCAGGATTGTCCGTGCACATAAAAGCGGTATAATGCACGGAAATGTTAAGATACGCAAGGTGCCTGGCCGGAGATGCTCGTTGCTCGATTGTATTTACGATAGCCCGTTTTACGGCAGTTCTTTTATGCCTTAACAGAGCATAAAAGAAAGGGGAGAGAAGGTATAGCGTGTCTTAATACCTAACGAGTTTCCGTGGATACAACGGAGAAACCGGGACGAAGGTGGAAAGAAAGCAATGAAACGAGACCGAAAGGACAGGCAGCGAGGGGAAAAAACAACGAAGAGAAGATCCCCGATGCTGGTACTGCGATCTTTCGCTTTTTTGTCTACGATAATATGTCTTCTTTATTGTTGAGCTGAACAATTTTCACGATTCAGGTTGGAATAACAAGGATTACTTCATCAGCTCCTTTAAATCGATTCCCTTGAACTTGTTTGTTTTATGGAGAGTTTTTTTTATTTTCCATAAAAATAATGATCACCGTCATTATCTGTGACTTGCACTGAAATAAAATCGACCCGATGCTCCGCTCGGCTAAGGATCACCCGGATAAATCATTCTATACCAAGAAGCGTGTACGCGTGTAAGCACGTATCGTTCCGAGGTCTTACTCTGGTACCGCCTTATGGGTTCCCATATTCTGCACGCGTGTCGCGCGACATAGTCCTCGAGGTATACGTGTGCGCGAAACGTGGGTGATTTCTATTCATCGATCCGCGCTAGGAGCCGCTCGTGCTTGGCTTATATGGAAGTAACGCCGGTTTTATGGCGCGGCTCGATTCCACGTTGGCTCCCGTAATATGCCCTTTTTTTATTCCTCCTTCTTCGCTTCCGCCCCCTTTTATTCGACTTTCCTTGACTCGAGCAACCACGAAAACTCTGTGAGCGTGGCTGTTCGCTCGCAGGTGAGGAAAACCTGGTGGTAGTAAGGAGAACAAACCGGATGCAACCTCGAGAATCCGGCCACGACGAGGTCCCCGTAACGCGACGAACTTCCTCTGATACACTCCCGTGAATTATGACCGGCACACGGCGCGCCAACTTTATCGGTTATTTAACGTTCCGCCGGCGATTTGTCGCCACTGGATCGGTGCAAGTCGCTGCCTCGCCGTTACGGCGCATCAAGATTACCGGGAACTTGCTGGAATTTCGGGTTAATTCGCGAACTACCGTGCGTGTCCTGTCGTTTATTCTTTGGTCGACCCCTCAGGGACGAAGAAAGAATTCATGTTACTACCGTTATTGCGGTTTTTCTTGAACACCACCGATATTATGAGTTCTTTTTACGATTGCTGAGAAACGACGAGGTAGTTTGGTGCTTCGGTGGATTTATAATCGAAGCAATGACGGATATTATTGATATTAACGTATCATAACATGTTAAAATAGTAAAATGAATATTCGAAACGTATTTATGGTGTATAAACGTACCGCATAATACAGAATAAGTTGGAACCTAAAAAATAAAATGTGAACGTAGTATAATAACAGTGATTAAAATGGTAGAACCTTGAATTCACCAACCGTTAAAATAACAAGTCGTTCTTGATGTATCTCTAACAATAAGTAAGGGAGCGCAGTGGAAGCCGTGTCTGACTTAATACGGACTGCTGCTACTTGCTGCCGCGGAATCCAACTGTTTGTCGCACTAGCAAAAAACGCGAAGGCAAATCTCAAATATGAAGGAAAACGAAGTCTGATTCAAACTTGTTCTATGCAGGATTTATTCCTGTCGCCCGTTTTTACTTCTATCCAACGTTGTTGAGCTGGAAAAAAGAGAAACAAAACTTTTCTCGGTCCTTCCTTTTTCTCTCGGTAATAAGATTACATGGATTGTTCTTAAAACGTAGCATTTCCGAATTAAGCTGCGCGATGCTTAAAAGGAAACTCAAGAAAATAATCCAACGACATAACAAGAGCAATAATAATAATGTTAATAATTTTTTACACAAGCTTAAGCACGATCGCAGTAAAAGTAGTAATTTAAAAAATCAAGGCGCTCTTGCCGTTAGGAAAACATGATATAACTGAAAGATATAAAAAACACGAACGTCTTTAGAGAAGTATCCTTCAAGAAGTACTAACTTTCTTCGCCCTTAAAACCATATTAAACGTTTCTTAGCGATATAAAAAAAACTTTCTCGTTTTACAAAATTAGTTGGAAGTGCATTGATAGATAAAAAAAAAAAAAAAAGAATTAGTTCGATTCGCCCGTCAAAGATTCACCTACGTCTCTACATCTTTCCAATTTCAATTTTCGAGTATCAAAAAGATCGTCGCCGACAACTCATCCGATCACAACGTTGTTAACCAAAGTAACAAAATCGCGATGTCACGTCCAAAACAGGGGAAAACCATCGTCGTGGCGCGTTATGAAGCCACGTTGCGCGAGACAGAGCGTTCAAAGGGTGGAAAGAGCTGTGAGTGGGTGGTGTGGCGCGCATCGTTGAATAGCCGCGCACAAAGAGAGAGAGTAGGTGGTTTTGGGTTAGGCGGTTGTGCCGGTCGAAAGGATTCAAGGGGTGTGGCGAGGGTTGGTGGTGCTGGTTCCCTCATCCCTCGCGGTTGACGCGCGAACAACGTGGGTGTAGACGCACGGTCTCCGTTACATTGCGTTACAAAGAGCGCAACCCAGCAGCAAAATCCTGTCAACGGTAACGAGGGTTTCGTGGTGCGTTAAAATTCTGCGGCGGGAAACAATATTGACCGAGTTGTTTTTGTATCTCGTGTTATCGCCATGGCGTCCGTGCATCTGTCTCTGTCTCGTTTTACCTGGTACCCATCGCGTTACCCTTCGCCTGGCCACCCCTTTTTCCCCCACTCCGTCGTTCCCTCTGGTAATTCTTTTTGTTTATTTTCATTATATTTTATTTACACTCGTTCGCGCACCAGTACCGCTGAAAAATGTCCACGCCACCGGAATTTCCGGCCACGGCCGCTGGATCGGTCGGTTTTCCGGCGTCCAGGCCTGGACGCCGCTAGGCTTAATTGTGAGATTAAACTGCAGCAGTAGCCTCTCCCTCTCGCTGTGCCATTTTGTTGGTCCGTTCGCCCGTTTAACGACTTTCGAAACATTTCACGCCAGCTGGTAAGGATCGAATCGACCCCCGTCCGTCTCGCATGCCATAAATTCGAGAGCTAGACTCAATGGTTGCGCATGGAATGTGCTCGATGAGGAACGTTGATTGAATGAACTCGGCTGACTGGTTTGAATCCTTAATTATACGTCCATCGCGATTCATATCATGATCATGAGAACACAAATTCGGTTGCGTGTAATAGACGTATAACAAGGAAACAAAGATACAATCAGTGACGCTATTTATTAGAAATTGATTTCAAACAAAAATTCGTCAATTGGCAACTGAATTTTTATATTATTCGAAATTTAAGAAACAAATACTCTCCCTCTTGTCGTCAAACTGCATTCCACTTTATAACGAAGCATTTTAAACCCTGTCAATCGCAATTTCGCATTCACCAGGAGTAGCCGCTGTTTTTTCCACGAGGTATCGGCTAAATGAAAAATAATCCACATATTCTATCGAATAATCGGAATGTTTCGCCGATTCGGCGGAATACCGCGTCCGTCGGCAACGACGAGAACGACGGGATGATCAAATTGAAATGCGATTACAGTTCATTAGCCGAAATGTTCGGTCGATCGAGAGATCCAATTACCAGCGGCGAGCATCCAGGACGTGGTGGAGAAGGATGAACGTTATACGGGGAACAGTATTCCCCGGGCGAAGGAGAAGAAGAAACGGAAAAAAGCGGGGAACGAGACCGGGTAGCAGATTGGCTTGACAGCAGACAGGAAGCGCATACGCTGTTGGTGATCCAGGTAATTCAACGATACGGTAACTGGTCTGAGTTGAAGCTAACCGTGGAAGAGCCCGAGGATGGAAGTTGGGGATGGATTATCCTAGAAGCAAGCATGCACCGAGCATCTTCGTTAGAGAGAAAAGAAAGCAAAGAACGACGGTTGTCCTCGATATTAGCCAGTGAAAGCTAATATTATGAAAAGTTTATCCTCCGGTGTGCCTCTAACGATATCAATTTTTCGACACGATTGACACAACGGGTTCCACAAATACGCTGCCAATTTTGTTTGTATTATCGACGTTTAAATAATGTATCGCTATCATTAACCGGACCGAGTTACATACGAACAGCTCGTTTCGCCATAATTTCAAAATCAAACACACGTTTAATCCTCGCGACCTGGCTGTTTTCAAGCGATTTTCACCCGCCTCGTATGGAGAACCGTTCTGATCAACGTGAATACCATTTATTTGACTTTCGAGCTGCAAATCACCAGATATTTATCCTTTACCGCGATAACCAATTACCACGGTTGTCGATTTATTATCGATTTGACATTAATTAGACATAATTGAGCTAGCATGGACTGTTTTCGATCACTCGATGAAACAATAGACCACGTAGAAAGTTGAGCCCTGATTGACACGTATTAAGAGATATTTGAAAATCGCGAAGTTTCTCGCGAAACAGGCACGCCGTGGTGCAACTTACATAGGATGATTTTACGAGACGACGACGTTGTCGTCGACGTTGAACGTTATGTAAAGTTGGCTGATTTATGCGCGACAGAGTTGGCCCACGAGGCAACACGAAGGATTCCGACGCAAGTTTAAACGCTTCTGTCGTGCCGCCCTCCCCGCTCGAGTCGAACGAATAGTTGCCGGTGAAGTTTCGAGTCGCGTTATGGCCGCGTGCACCTGCAACCGTGCCACGTGAAAGCGGGGATTTCGAATCTTGATTAATGCGCCAGAGAAATCTGAACGCTTCCAAAGCGGATCGGTTGCTGGCAGAAAAATCGTATTCGTAACTTTATAGTCGGGATTTTTAGACGGATTCACCTGGCATCGGGCATCTGCGATGGGATCTGTCGGTGAATAATCGACGACGATTGCTCAATGGCATTTTTCTTTGATCGTATCAATAGGAAGGTAAAAGAACGGTTAACAAACAGGAATCGCTGGGAATTGTTATGGGAATCCTTTGTTAAAACCATGACAGAAATGGAACGCGAAAATTAAACAAATTTTTCTATAGAACGATAATATTTCACTCGACTGTTTTCGATTCGCTTTTTTTTTTTTTTTTTTTTT
>SMSQ01004289.1:31581-83814 GCA_019453375.1 Ctenoplectra terminalis | reverse complement strand
AAAAAAAATTTTTAAAAAGAGTTTTTTTGTATTTTTTTTTTTTTTTTTTTTTTTATCTCGAATATAGCTGCGAACAGGCGCGCAAAAATACGAGCATTCGTAATCCAGCAATTCCACATCGATTCTCTAAACTTTCTCCCTTTCAAGTCGTTCCTCACATTCATCTTTACAAAACGCACACTCAACAACGGTTTACGCAAACGTTCTGTCACGCGTTTCAATCACAATAACGCGTTTGAAACAGTTTTCACCAACACCCGAGGTACCGGGTATCGCTTTTACGTTGATTCGCATAAATCGGAACGAGTGTTGGCGGCGCAACGCTTGTTACAAGAGGGTTCGAACGGTTTATTGACGTCAAAGAACATTTATTTACCGTGGCTGAGAATCAATGGGACGCGGCCAAGTGTACCATGCTCGGTGCGAAACGTATTCATCCCGAAAGAATCTGTAGTTCGCAGCTGCCGTTCGAAAATTGATCCACGCATTAAAATCAGGATTAATGTCGATTCCACGCTGGTAATTGGTTGACACTAAATTCAAGCTCGGCTTAAGTTTTAAACGACCTTACGATGATGCCAATGTACCGTAAACGTAGCGTGCGTTGCACGAGTGCACCAACACAGAGCAGGAGATTATACCCGAAACTGTAGCGCGTTGTACAAAATATTCCCTTTTATTTGCTAACGTCAAGCCGATGAGCGTATTCTTTTATTTATCGCCTGAACGATGTCAAATATTTCGTTGTTCGTATCCATTCTACTTTTTATCGTTAATACATTGCGACCACGTGGGTCCACCTGGTAAATCGATGACGTCGTTAAGTCTTGATCACCAAACCGAGCATCGAAATGTTTCGCGAATAAACACATTTTTCTCTCGACTTATTCCGAGAAAAATAGAAGATCCCTTCGAATGGATGGAACGTCTGAATTAACGCTTCATCGTGGTAGACGCGGCGGGCAATTGCGCGCGGTAATCGACCCATCAAAATTCAAGGAAACACGCGCGAAACGGGCTGCGGGGCTGCTTCCGGCAGGATTTTCAACGAGGAGAAAGCATCGTCCATGGAACGAGTCACGAAAACGCTCGACCGAGAATGAATTCGAAGCGTGGACCAACCACACGAGCGAATTACTATGGCCGGAAATGAATATTTTACCATTAACTTTACGCGATTCCATTGTAGTAATTGCGAACACTTCCGACCAGCGGGTGCCAAACCGCAGGGCACTACAATCAATTACGATGGCGTCATGCCGCAGTCCATATATTATGCAGCACATCGAATGTCCCCTCAAATGATACCTACGTGTTTGCAGGGCCGTGCTTTATACCGTCGTTCGTGCACGTCTCTGAGGTTCCTCTGTGTGACGGCTTGTTTCAGCCTGTGTCGGTACACTTGTCGATGCACGCTGGAAACCCTGGTGCGAGCCACGTGTGCGTCAGGATTCGCCGGTGCGTGCACCTCGACAAATTGGCAGCGTTAAATTTAATGTCATTCATTTCGTCGTCGAACGACGATCCCCGGGCATACGTCCCGTGAAATGTTTTACACGTGCGCGAAAGCGTATCCTGTCTAGCGTCGTGACCACCTCGTTGCACGTGTCCGCGTGTGATCATGGTAACGATTCTGCTACGTGTGTCTCTGCCGTTCTCTAAACATCGAATTGGGAGAGGTTCGCAATAATATTTGGGCGCGTGAAAAAGTGATACGCGTAGTTTCTTAAATTTTCAGGAATAATTCATGAGGTAACAGGATACCGTTTTATTTGTATCAAACAAATGCATTGTCTTGATTTACACAAAAAATGTTATTCTCTTTTTGAGGAAGATTCACGTTAACGTCGCTGAGTAAGCAAGGACTTTCTCGACTCTTCCGGTCGGATACTCGTCTTCCGCCGGGCAGAGACCGAAAAAAGAAAAAAAGAAAAAAAGAAAAAAAAAAAAAAATCATATCTTTGTGATTTACTACTCGACCGACTTTCATCGTCGAACGGTGTGTGTGCACGTGTAGAAATTGACCCAAAGAAAAAAAGGATGCACCGGTTCGCGGAATATTTAATGCTGTTTCATTCGACGCCACCGCAACGGAAACGGGCTTCTCTCGTTTACGCAATTACGCATGTAACCTGTTTCTGAATAAAACGTGAACCTCGATTATATTTTCCTCGTGCTATGTTTCGCGTTTCAACGTTGTAACGGATGCAGGATCAAAATTCGCTGCGCGGATCAGCACCGGGAGATAACTCTCGTATAATTTTCCCATTAATACGTATTTGCCGCAGGGGGTCCACTTAAAGCTTAAAACGGTCGAGAAAAACACGAAGGCTGCTTAATTCTAGTCGTAGACAGTTATTAAGATGAATTTTTACCGACAAAAACGCAATCGATGGTACTTTAAAACCGCTGCGATCGAAGTTCTCCAACGTCTGACCACACACAGACCTTTTCTACTTAATTCAATACACGGACCGAGCTGCGTTGTAATTAACCGCATTAAATACATATTTTCTTGCTCGAAACTATTAATGTTTGCATGGAAGGATGCACGTGTAACTGCAAACAGAAATTCCAGTTGAAATACGAACGATAGACGCAACCGGTAATTCCATTCTCGACCCGTCTATGGCGAAACGTTTCGATTCTCAGCCTCCTCGTCTTTAATTTCATTCCCACCGTTCCATGGCCGCTTTCCACGCGCGAACGAGCAACCGATTAAGGACTACACCCATAGGCTAGTACACCAGATGGAAAGCATTAGTTTCCTCGCTGTTCTATCGAGGCGAGTGCGCTTTTTTCGACGGATAAGCGTTCCTCGAATTTCGCACGAAAAGTGGCGCGGATAACTCGATATTTCGCAAACGTGGCATTAAACGAGAACGAACTTTGACACAACGTTCATGACATCTCATTTTCAATCTAAATCGTTGGTTATTGATCCATTATGTAAATACGGGCACAAGTGTCACACGAGTGATAAGAAAACGCAATCTTAAGAGCGAATCGAGGTCGTCCTGTTGGTAAAAAGATTACACGACGTCCTCCACAGGCCAGCCGTGGGAAATTGATTACACTTAAGACGTCGAGGCATCGATTGAACGAAGCTTGTGATGACAAACTGTATCGTCGACGCGTCAAATTTTCAGGATTATTAAAAAAAAAAAAGAAAAAAAACAGGGAAATTATACTCGATCGCAAAACTGTTCGTTGATAAAACAATCGACTATTACTTGCATGATGGTTGCAATTACGCGATAATTGATGAACCATCGACGGATAATTCAAAGATTTAACGAACTGTCAATCGGGTTGGCTAACCATAACGATGAATTGTTTAAACGCGCTTCAACAGCTCCAATTAACTGATATGCTCAATCGCTGCTTGTACGTTATGCTGCNCTAACTTTCTTCGCCCTTAAAACCATATTAAACGTTTCTTAGCGATATAAAAAAAACTTTCTCGTTTTACAAAATTAGTTGGAAGTGCATTGATAGATAAAAAAAAAAAAAAAAGAATTAGTTCGATTCGCCCGTCAAAGATTCACCTACGTCTCTACATCTTTCCAATTTCAATTTTCGAGTATCAAAAAGATCGTCGCCGACAACTCATCCGATCACAACGTTGTTAACCAAAGTAACAAAATCGCGATGTCACGTCCAAAACAGGGGAAAACCATCGTCGTGGCGCGTTATGAAGCCACGTTGCGCGAGACAGAGCGTTCAAAGGGTGGAAAGAGCTGTGAGTGGGTGGTGTGGCGCGCATCGTTGAATAGCCGCGCACAAAGAGAGAGAGTAGGTGGTTTTGGGTTAGGCGGTTGTGCCGGTCGAAAGGATTCAAGGGGTGTGGCGAGGGTTGGTGGTGCTGGTTCCCTCATCCCTCGCGGTTGACGCGCGAACAACGTGGGTGTAGACGCACGGTCTCCGTTACATTGCGTTACAAAGAGCGCAACCCAGCAGCAAAATCCTGTCAACGGTAACGAGGGTTTCGTGGTGCGTTAAAATTCTGCGGCGGGAAACAATATTGACCGAGTTGTTTTTGTATCTCGTGTTATCGCCATGGCGTCCGTGCATCTGTCTCTGTCTCGTTTTACCTGGTACCCATCGCGTTACCCTTCGCCTGGCCACCCCTTTTTCCCCCACTCCGTCGTTCCCTCTGGTAATTCTTTTTGTTTATTTTCATTATATTTTATTTACACTCGTTCGCGCACCAGTACCGCTGAAAAATGTCCACGCCACCGGAATTTCCGGCCACGGCCGCTGGATCGGTCGGTTTTCCGGCGTCCAGGCCTGGACGCCGCTAGGCTTAATTGTGAGATTAAACTGCAGCAGTAGCCTCTCCCTCTCGCTGTGCCATTTTGTTGGTCCGTTCGCCCGTTTAACGACTTTCGAAACATTTCACGCCAGCTGGTAAGGATCGAATCGACCCCCGTCCGTCTCGCATGCCATAAATTCGAGAGCTAGACTCAATGGTTGCGCATGGAATGTGCTCGATGAGGAACGTTGATTGAATGAACTCGGCTGACTGGTTTGAATCCTTAATTATACGTCCATCGCGATTCATATCATGATCATGAGAACACAAATTCGGTTGCGTGTAATAGACGTATAACAAGGAAACAAAGATACAATCAGTGACGCTATTTATTAGAAATTGATTTCAAACAAAAATTCGTCAATTGGCAACTGAATTTTTATATTATTCGAAATTTAAGAAACAAATACTCTCCCTCTTGTCGTCAAACTGCATTCCACTTTATAACGAAGCATTTTAAACCCTGTCAATCGCAATTTCGCATTCACCAGGAGTAGCCGCTGTTTTTTCCACGAGGTATCGGCTAAATGAAAAATAATCCACATATTCTATCGAATAATCGGAATGTTTCGCCGATTCGGCGGAATACCGCGTCCGTCGGCAACGACGAGAACGACGGGATGATCAAATTGAAATGCGATTACAGTTCATTAGCCGAAATGTTCGGTCGATCGAGAGATCCAATTACCAGCGGCGAGCATCCAGGACGTGGTGGAGAAGGATGAACGTTATACGGGGAACAGTATTCCCCGGGCGAAGGAGAAGAAGAAACGGAAAAAAGCGGGGAACGAGACCGGGTAGCAGATTGGCTTGACAGCAGACAGGAAGCGCATACGCTGTTGGTGATCCAGGTAATTCAACGATACGGTAACTGGTCTGAGTTGAAGCTAACCGTGGAAGAGCCCGAGGATGGAAGTTGGGGATGGATTATCCTAGAAGCAAGCATGCCCCAAGCATCTTCGTTAGAAAGAAAAGAAAGAAAAGAACGACGTGTGTCCACGATATTAGCCAGTGAAAGCTAATATTATGAAAAGTTTATCCTCCGGTGTGCCTCTAACGATATCAATTTTTCGACACGATTGACACAACGGGTTCCACAAATACGCTGCCAATTTTGTTTGTATTATCGACGTTTAAATAATGTATCGCTATCATTAACCGGACCGAGTTACATACGAACAGCTCGTTTCGCCATAATTTCAAAATCAAACACACGTTTAATCCTCGCGACCTGGCTGTTTTCAAGCGATTTTCACCCGCCTCGTATGGAGAACCGTTCTGATCAACGTGAATACCATTTATTTGACTTTCGAGCTGCAAATCACCAGATATTTATCCTTTACCGCGATAACCAATTACCACGGTTGTCGATTTATTATCGATTTGACATTAATTAGACATAATTGAGCTAGCATGGACTGTTTTCGATCACTCGATGAAACAATAGACCACGTAGAAAGTTGAGCCCTGATTGACACGTATTAAGAGATATTTGAAAATCGCGAAGTTTCTCGCGAAACAGGCACGCCGTGGTGCAACTTACATAGGATGATTTTACGAGACGACGACGTTGTCGTCGACGTTGAACGTTATGTAAAGTTGGCTGATTTATGCGCGACAGAGTTGGCCCACGAGGCAACACGAAGGATTCCGACGCAAGTTTAAACGCTTCTGTCGTGCCGCCCTCCCCGCTCGAGTCGAACGAATAGTTGCCGGTGAAGTTTCGAGTCGCGTTATGGCCGCGTGCACCTGCAACCGTGCCACGTGAAAGCGGGGATTTCGAATCTTGATTAATGCGCCAGAGAAATCTGAACGCTTCCAAAGCGGATCGGTTGCTGGCAGAAAAATCGTATTCGTAACTTTATAGTCGGGATTTTTAGACGGATTCACCTGGCATCGGGCATCTGCGATGGGATCTGTCGGTGAATAATCGACGACGATTGCTCAATGGCATTTTTCTTTGATCGTATCAATAGGAAGGTAAAAGAACGGTTAACAAACAGGAATCGCTGGGAATTGTTATGGGAATCCTTTGTTAAAACCATGACAGAAATGGAACGCGAAAATTAAACAAATTTTTCTATAGAACGATAATATTTCACTCGACTGTTTTCGATTCTTTTTTTTTTTTTTTTTTTTTTATCTCGAATATAGCTGCGAACAGGCGCGCAAAAATACGAGCATTCGTAATCCAGCAATTCCACATCGATTCTCTAAACTTTCTCCCTTTCAAGTCGTTCCTCACATTCATCTTTACAAAACGCACACTCAACAACGGTTTACGCAAACGTTCTGTCACGCGTTTCAATCACAATAACGCGTTTGAAACAGTTTTCACCAACACCCGAGGTACCGGGTATCGCTTTTACGTTGATTCGCATAAATCGGAACGAGTGTTGGCGGCGCAACGCTTGTTACAAGAGGGTTCGAACGGTTTATTGACGTCAAAGAACATTTATTTACCGTGGCTGAGAATCAATGGGACGCGGCCAAGTGTACCATGCTCGGTGCGAAACGTATTCATCCCGAAAGAATCTGTAGTTCGCAGCTGCCGTTCGAAAATTGATCCACGCATTAAAATCAGGATTAATGTCGATTCCACGCTGGTAATTGGTTGACACTAAATTCAAGCTCGGCTTAAGTTTTAAACGACCTTACGATGATGCCAATGTACCGTAAACGTAGCGTGCGTTGCACGAGTGCACCAACACAGAGCAGGAGATTATACCCGAAACTGTAGCGCGTTGTACAAAATATTCCCTTTTATTTGCTAACGTCAAGCCGATGAGCGTATTCTTTTATTTATCGCCTGAACGATGTCAAATATTTCGTTGTTCGTATCCATTCTACTTTTTATCGTTAATACATTGCGACCACGTGGGTCCACCTGGTAAATCGATGACGTCGTTAAGTCTTGATCACCAAACCGAGCATCGAAATGTTTCGCGAATAAACACATTTTTCTCTCGACTTATTCCGAGAAAAATAGAAGATCCCTTCGAATGGATGGAACGTCTGAATTAACGCTTCATCGTGGTAGACGCGGCGGGCAATTGCGCGCGGTAATCGACCCATCAAAATTCAAGGAAACACGCGCGAAACGGGCTGCGGGGCTGCTTCCGGCAGGATTTTCAACGAGGAGAAAGCATCGTCCATGGAACGAGTCACGAAAACGCTCGACCGAGAATGAATTCGAAGCGTGGACCAACCACACGAGCGAATTACTATGGCCGGAAATGAATATTTTACCATTAACTTTACGCGATTCCATTGTAGTAATTGCGAACACTTCCGACCAGCGGGTGCCAAACCGCAGGGCACTACAATCAATTACGATGGCGTCATGCCGCAGTCCATATATTATGCAGCACATCGAATGTCCCCTCAAATGATACCTACGTGTTTGCAGGGCCGTGCTTTATACCGTCGTTCGTGCACGTCTCTGAGGTTCCTCTGTGTGACGGCTTGTTTCAGCCTGTGTCGGTACACTTGTCGATGCACGCTGGAAACCCTGGTGCGAGCCACGTGTGCGTCAGGATTCGCCGGTGCGTGCACCTCGACAAATTGGCAGCGTTAAATTTAATGTCATTCATTTCGTCGTCGAACGACGATCCCCGGGCATACGTCCCGTGAAATGTTTTACACGTGCGCGAAAGCGTATCCTGTCTAGCGTCGTGACCACCTCGTTGCACGTGTCCGCGTGTGATCATGGTAACGATTCTGCTACGTGTGTCTCTGCCGTTCTCTAAACATCGAATTGGGAGAGGTTCGCAATAATATTTGGGCGCGTGAAAAAGTGATACGCGTAGTTTCTTAAATTTTCAGGAATAATTCATGAGGTAACAGGATACCGTTTTATTTGTATCAAACAAATGCATTGTCTTGATTTACACAAAAAATGTTATTCTCTTTTTGAGGAAGATTCACGTTAACGTCGCTGAGTAAGCAAGGACTTTCTCGACTCTTCCGGTCGGATACTCGTCTTCCGCCGGGCAGAGACCGAAAAAAGAAAAAAAGAAAAAAAGAAAAAAAAAAAAAAATCATATCTTTGTGATTTACTACTCGACCGACTTTCATCGTCGAACGGTGTGTGTGCACGTGTAGAAATTGACCCAAAGAAAAAAAGGATGCACCGGTTCGCGGAATATTTAATGCTGTTTCATTCGACGCCACCGCAACGGAAACGGGCTTCTCTCGTTTACGCAATTACGCATGTAACCTGTTTCTGAATAAAACGTGAACCTCAATTATATTTTCCTCGTGCTATGTTTCGCGTTTCAACGTTGTAACGGATGCAGGATCAAAATTCGCTGCGCGGATCAGCACCGGGAGATAACTCTCGTATAATTTTCCCATTAATACGTATTTGCCGCAGGGGGTCCACTTAAAGCTTAAAACGGTCGAGAAAAACACGAAGGCTGCTTAATTCTAGTCGTAGACAGTTATTAAGATGAATTTTTACCGACAAAAACGCAATCGATGGTACTTTAAAACCGCTGCGATCGAAGTTCTCCAACGTCTGACCACACACAGACCTTTTCTACTTAATTCAATACACGGACCGAGCTGCGTTGTAATTAACCGCATTAAATACATATTTTCTTGCTCGAAACTATTAATGTTTGCATGGAAGGATGCACGTGTAACTGCAAACAGAAATTCCAGTTGAAATACGAACGATAGACGCAACCGGTAATTCCATTCTCGACCCGTCTATGGCGAAACGTTTCGATTCTCAGCCTCCTCGTCTTTAATTTCATTCCCACCGTTCCATGGCCGCTTTCCACGCGCGAACGAGCAACCGATTAAGGACTACACCCATAGGCTAGTACACCAGATGGAAAGCATTAGTTTCCTCGCTGTTCTATCGAGGCGAGTGCGCTTTTTTCGACGGATAAGCGTTCCTCGAATTTCGCACGAAAAGTGGCGCGGATAACTCGATATTTCGCAAACGTGGCATTAAACGAGAACGAACTTTGACACAACGTTCATGACATCTCATTTTCAATCTAAATCGTTGGTTATTGATCCATTATGTAAATACGGGCACAAGTGTCACACGAGTGATAAGAAAACGCAATCTTAAGAGCGAATCGAGGTCGTCCTGTTGGTAAAAAGATTACACGACGTCCTCCACAGGCCAGCCGTGGGAAATTGATTACACTTAAGACGTCGAGGCATCGATTGAACGAAGCTTGTGATGACAAACTGTATCGTCGACGCGTCAAATTTTCAGGATTATTAATCAACGGTACGTCCCGATTGCCAGAAAGGAATAAAAAAAAAAAAAGAAAAAAAACAGGGAAATTATACTCGATCGCAAAACTGTTCGTTGATAAAACAATCGACTATTACTTGCATGATGGTTGCAATTACGCGATAATTGATGAACCATCGACGGATAATTCAAAGATTTAACGAACTGTCAATCGGGTTGGCTAACCATAACGATGAATTGTTTAAACGCGCTTCAACAGCTCCAATTAACTGATATGCTCAATCGCTGCTTGTACGTTATGCTGCAACCGGTATACATGTTTTTGGTACATGGAAGGATCTTCGAATAGAACCGTACAATCGATATCCGTACTGGACGCTATACCATGTTTGTCTAAATTAATGAATCATCCTTTACATCGATCACATCCATTCAATTAGCATCAAACGACAATAGATATCGCAGCAACGCTAGAAATTAGAAACTGACGTTTTAACGTCTGATAAAATAATTCTCCATCGATCCTTACGAAACTATCCCACGCGTATAAAATAATTCCCAATCTCCTTCGAACATCGACAATACACTTCATCCTCCTGCGTCCCCCTTTCAATACTCCAAAATATCGAAGAGCCCCAATAATGGGAATCGCAACGGAGACGGAAATATTTCGTTGCCCGATACGCTTTATTGTATCAATCCCCATAGCAGCAACCCCATTCAATGTTTCTTCTTCTCTGAATACACACCGGTTCGCTTGCACACGCGATAGGCAGATGCCTTCGGAGATCACGTCGCATGATTCGTCGAGAAAGAACGACGCCGTAAAAGATGCATAAAATTCCAGGACAAGAATACGCGAAGGCCAGAGGCGGGCAACCTTAACGCGCTTTTCAGTCGACATCGAGGCCACCGTATCGTGCTCCGCCTCGTATAGGAGCAAACATAATAGAGGCCGGCACATACTGGAATTTTCATTTTTCCGGTCGACCTCGTGGAAGATCATAACACGTTGCCGCAACTGACGGCCAGAGAGAAGAGCAGCGCAACGCGTCTCGCAGCGTCGCGACGCGAAAAATGTACGGCTGACCGGCGTCGTTCCTCCCCGTATATAACGGGCCACGACCAGCTACGCTTTGGTCGGTTAAATGTCTGCCCTCTAGGCTCTTCCGTACACATCGTAAAAAACTTGCATGCCCCGGTGTATAATCTCCGGGAATCGGGCTATCCTGTTGGAAGAGATTCATTGTACCGTGCTTTCGGTGCTGCCGTTCGCTTACCGACCTAGAATTATTGCTCCTCTTTCTCTCTTTCTCTCTTTATACGCTGGTACAATTTGTGCAATTGATGCTTCGTTTAATATTATGACGTATTAAGATGTTTACAAAGCGAGGAAAATTTGTAAGAGGAAAATTGATCCGTTTATATTTTTTTATGCTTTTTTTTTTCTTCATAAAATAGGCCATCATAGTTAACGATAATAAAATCTCCATCAAAGAGAAATAGCCTTCAATATTGAATGCTTGAGTGACATAGAGATAAAAATAGATCAAAGCACCGGAGAATAATTAAATATTCTTACTGTCTAATTTTTTATAACGGATAGAGTAAGTTAATCCCTCTTCAAAATCGAAGGAATCGATGCATCGGTATATCAAATTATTAACAAAAATCTCACAAATATCGTAATTATCGAAAGAAAAAAGAAAAAGAAAGAAAAACATTGGATAAGTGAAATGCCTAAAACGGTAGGTAAAATCGATCGATGAAACGTGTTAAACCATGGAACGGTTCGAAAAGTGCAAGCGGCAAATCAGCACAGGATAGCGAGGTATTATAAGCATCCGTACGTAAATCTGGCCACGATATGGCCGGTGGTAGCAATAACCGATATCCAGGCGAAGATTGCGTGGCATAATAGTGAATGGAATTTTTATGGAGCAGCATTTTTCGAACTGAATGTTTTATCGAGACTGCAGCCAGCACAGTTGCTGAACCATCCTTCCCCTCATTGTCCGCCTACGTCTGTGTGCAACAATCCTTCAATGTGTTTGCTTTCGTACGTGTTTCTTCTTTCCTTCGCGTAACCTTCTTACCCTTCTTTCTCCCCAGATTTTCCTCCCTAAAACTACATTTTCCCTCTTCTTCGCTTCACAGGCCGCTATCTCAGATCGCCTTCTATTCTATCTATCGCCTCCCATTCTTCGCGAACCCGTTAAAAGCAATCCATACTTTATTCTCGCTCCGGCTGTCTTCGCGGCCTTCTCTCTTTCATTATCCCGGGGAATTTCGACGGGTGGCGTGTGTACCCAGCCTAATGCAGCCTTGCACGCAGACAAGCTCAGCCACGTGCTAGACGCCAGGCACCGCGTTGTAATTTCGGATCCACCCACGAGAGAAGCGAGCCGACCTCGTACGAGGGAACGATTTCCACGGGTCGAACCGAAACGAAATCTCCTTTGAGGCAGCATCGCCGAGAGAAAAGAATCTCCCGTGAAAATAAATCTGCCCCAAGCCCCGTACCACTTGTTCGTCACCCGAGACAGTTCTTCTAGATTTTCAGATTTCGGGAAAGTGATTCCCAATCTTGGAGAAAAGAAATCCAAGAGGAAAGGTGGATCGTTGTGTCGCGTGACGAAACTGGGAGGCAACTTCCTTGTGATTTCGCCGACGACGAACAGGGGACGCATAAATGCGATCTCTCGCACGCACCGGAGTTAAACTTCGTGGAAGAATTTTCATTCACCGGCTCGTTTCCCCGGCGAACGTTTCCAGGGTACACGAAAAGCTACGAAAGGTAAGATTCCTAACGCTGGTCGCGCGAACATCGTTCAATCTCCTCGCCTCGTCAAATGGAACACGTATCGATCCATGGATCTCTGTACGCGGAACGATAAAAACAGGTGAACTCGGTGGATCCATGGAAATCTAGATCGATGCATCCGTGGATCGCGTTGAGAAAGAAAAAGGTTTGTTCGTGAAATAAAGGGAATGGTACTGCGAAAAAGTGGAAGAGAAAACGAAGAACGGATAGAAAGGGAAGAATAGGAGAAACAGGAAAGGATCGAGGGAAGGAAAAATGTAGGATTATGAGTTTATACCAGATCCCTGTGGCCGGAGCAAGGGTTTGTTCGAGTATTCGATTTTCAAGCGTTTCTCCCTCCCAACCGCATAACCAACGTACTATCCGCATTGCTCCCCCTCTTTCCCAACATTCTGGCTGATCATAGGTGGCCACTCATGAAAGTATATTGCACTTTCCACCACGGTTTACACGTTGCATTCTCTGATGATTGGATTGAAAATCGATCCTCCCCGATTGCGTTATTGGAAACGAACGTAGACCGTGTGGATATCTGAATCTGTGCTGGAGAGCCGGACAGAATAGTGGTTTCTATCACCCTGTTCCTTTCCCTTTCTCCAATGGTGTCTTGGTCTTCCTGTTTTTTTCCAGCAGCATCCCTCGGACAACCTCAATCTCGAAACCAAACATTCGTAAACCCATCCATCTTGTTCAATCGCTGTGCAAGCCTTTCTCCTTCCTAGAAAACGAATAAACAAATAGAAATACTTTGGGAATCGAATTATCCAAGAAAGATCTTCGACTATTTCCTACAATTCCTAAGGTTGAGTTAAAAAGAGATTTTTTACCAAGTCCGAGTATAATACTTGTAAAATTGTTCTTCCCACATTTCAGAGATTTTCACACGGTTAAAGTTCTACGCCTATAAATCTTAGGTGTCTTCTAAAAAGAATTCAGAATTTATACAGTGCATAATACTTGCTAAGCTGAATAAAAAAATGCTAATTCTAAAAATACGATAAAATAATCCTCCGCTTTCATTTCGTATGCGATGAATAGTAATAGGCAAATTACTCGCATACCACTAAATATCGCTTTTACATCTAACACAGTTGATTTTTCGACCTGCGCTGGTTAAGCATTCTTGGCTCAGCTTAATGTACTACCTACTTTTAAAACATCTCAACCCTATTTTAAATTCATCCTATGATAACTCCCTTCTATGTCGCTTCCACAATTACACAATTCCTCGGCAGGATAAATTTTTAAGCTCGATTCTTCGCATTCACTTACGTACATTTTTCAACAACTCGATATATTTTAATTCGTTTCAAACGCTCGAAGACGCGGCAGCAGCTGTCGAGTACACGTACCAACGCCCCCGCGGCAAACGGAATAAAACAGTTCCATAATTAATTCTCCATGAACCGCGACAAAGAGCAGGTGCGTTCGTGGTAAACCGATAATATATATCGCAACGCGTAAGAACACCGGGTTGCCTCGTATCTCGAAGAACTGCACGAACCAGGAAAAGCGGACGGAGGGTGGTCTGTGTTTCAGGATCGTCTGGGTGAACGCTATACTCGCATAATATCCGGATTGCGACCACGCGGACCATAAAATGCCTTGGAGTGGCCGGGCACGAGCGAACAAACGCTCGGCGAGACATAAAATCCAGCGTAGAAAAATTTCCGCGTTCTTCTCTCACGCTCGCAGGATCCTTTTCCTCCGCGCCACGTGTTATTTAACCTGGCTCGCGTGTCCATTACTTGCGTTTAACCGTGTATACGCTTATTCAGGAGCTGAACCAGTGAACTTGTTCAAGTTTAATGCAACTGTCAGCGTTTCTTCCCTTGGAAACGCGTTTGGAATACGTGTGCTTAAATTAAGCGGGTTATGCATCGATTTTAAAATGTGTCGACGCTTGTCTTGACTCTTCGGTAGCTGTATAAGTGAATTTTAGTCTCTACGAACGACCATCGGAAGACTTCGACTCGAGTATTAAATTATCGGTAGTTTACAAAGTTAATGAAAAGACGGATACATTGATTTCCAATATACTTGGACAATCGCTGTACGTTCAATTACTTAATAGGAAATTAAGTTACGGTCTAGTTGATAAATAAGCTGCTCGCTTAAAGCAAAGAAAACTATTTCGCTTACTTTTGAACAAGGAAACGGATGGAACGGTAACATCAATTTACATCTCGGCCAATAGTAGATTGGAACAACTGTTGATACACGTGTAAGTTCCAATTCGAACGTCTGTTTGTGTATGTCTATAGAGCACAGATGTAACCAACGCCTAACCCAAAGCTACCTAAGACTTAACCAGGATCCAACCGATACCTAACCAAAGTCCAACAAAGATCCAACCGAAACCCTAACCAATGATTTAATCTGCGACCCTTGAGTCTCGTGTAACCAAAACTTGGTCGTGATTCGACCAATATCTCATGTTTGATCCAATTTCTAATTGTCTATACGCCCAGTCGAGTCCTATGTCGTTTTAATATCATAGAAACATAAAGGAAAATTGTTGATGCTCCGTCGTACGTCTTCGCAGATCGAGCGTATAACACCGATGTTCTTATGCAGACAGTAAGTTATCGCTTATGCCAGAAGTGTATCGGTTGCGGTGGGATAGTTCGGTGAAAAATTCGAGTTGTTACGCGTCGCGGCGCCAGGAGCTACTGGAAACGACGCGATGCAGCCTGACGGATATCTCGGATGGCATTAAAGTATCTCCGGTGAAATACGGAAGAAGACTTTCTTCGATGTCTCATTGTAAATAGCACAGGGACACGATGCGACCACGGAAATAAAGTGCGGGAACGTAATCGACGGGTTGTTCGATATTAATACCGGCGATCCAAAATAGGAATCGGCTGATAAATTATTCGAACAGACAATTTATTCTTTCATACAAGCCACAGTGACGGCTCTGTTTTAAAAGTGCGCTCAATTATTAATCGTGTTACAATTTACGGTCGATAGCTGGCAAGCAACGGTGCTCGATGTCTGTAACAGAGCGTATTGATATCCTGTCCATATCATTACCATAGGATACCGAGATATTTCATGGATATCAAAATTGCCAGGATTTACCGATTAAACCGATCCCACTCCACCGGAAAGCTTAACGCAATGAAGCCTTGACAATCGAGAGCTTGGAAGCTACACGTGTTCGTCGCTGGCTCGATTGTCTGGTAATTATTAAAATATTGTCTATTTATCGTACGTTTTTAGTAGACCTGGAATATACTTAGGAACAAAAATGATACTTCGTCGAAACGAATATATCCGGAAAAAAGAGAAAAGAAAACGATCGATCTTAATGAAAAACTCGAATAAAAAATTTACCATCGATGTGTAATCGGACAAGTTGCAACTACTGGCTGTGAAATCGATAAAAAGATAAATATATAAAGCGATTGATAGAATTGGAAAGTGAACGATTGTGTCCGTATGATGAAAAGAACCGCGAATGGATCTCGAGGGAAGGACAAGCGGAGAAGCTTAATTGAATCTACCACGTCAATTCACGTTGATTAATTCAGTTCGATCACCGCAACGGGATACAATTATTTCATGCCGAAGTGCTGGAAAGGACACTGCCATGTAACGGCTGTCCTATACCCGTTTCTAATAATCATTTGTGAATGGCTACCACACTTCATATGCAAACCAATCGGTTTCGTGTACAGATGGGCAAGAATATTCTCGAATTCGCACCTAGTCGTCAATCTGTGCTGGATACGAATATTTCTACAGTGTGATCAAGAGATATACTACTATAATACTCTCGAATTTTAAAAGTTTCTGTTTAATTGCATCTCGTAATGCTTCTTTTCCATTCCATTCGATTCAACGTACAGAAATTATTACAATTGTTAACTATTATCAAGTCGCTACCATTTGCGGCAACAGTACGCTTGAATCCATTTAATACGGGATTTAACCTTCCCACTAATTAATGCGTATTAAATAAAACCGTGTGCTACCAATAAACGTCAAGCTTTCGTAACGTTTGCTCCATCAAAATGAGCGCATTTAACGACAAACTCGTTTCAAAAACGATTCACAAGAGACCACATTTTAACAAATACACCAAATAATAATTAATTTGACGAACAAACGAATACCAACCAGTCGGATAACCTGTGTGAAATGTTGGTGTACGCGATTGAACAGGGTGCAAAGCGTGCTTTTCGCCCTGATTATTATCCGTGACGTGTCGAGTATCGTTGTTCCTGGTAACAAACGCTGGAATAATAGGCAGTCGACCTGCTTCCATCGGTAAATAGAACAAACAACGATGATAAGCACGATTATATTCTCTACATCGACCACTCGTAGGGGGTGTTCAACCCCTAACCCACGAACTCCCGCCGATTATCCGAATCGATCTACTACTGTTTCTGATAAATGACCATCCGGCCTTTTACTGATCGCATGCGTTTCAGTTAATACGTTCGTAAGACTACCGGTGATCCGCAAGCGCGGTTCGTAAAGCGCATTAAAGCGTGCCGCAAGATTGAAGTGGAAGATTTACCGCGAATCAATTTCATAGCTGATCGAAGCTATCGATACGGCGATGGAAAAAGCATTGGGAATATCAAGCGAGGATTATGGGGTAGGTGATGCGTTATCTCTGACGTAGAAACTTTATAAGGCTAATAACGATTTCCGAAGACTATAGAAGGATTCTGAAGAAATTGTCACAGCGGTTTCAATTCGTATCGATTAAGAAAAAATAATAATAGTAAATAGGAAAATGAAATTAAACGATCACGTTTCGTCATCGCTGCAGCGATGAATCACATTTTACACGGCAAAGATTACTTTGATGTAAATTCATCTATCGGTCGACGAGTCGGTTAAGTTTAGTACGCTTTTAATTTCATGATTATCGAAACGGTAATTGGTTACCGACCGAATGTGACAACGTTAAAACGACGGAGAAATCGAATTTTGCACCGGAACAATGAGGCGGTGGTCCCTCGCGCATTTCATAATTTATTTCGCAGCGTCGCGAAACAAATTTACGCGGCAATGTAATTTGGCACGCGCGTATCAGCGATTATTTCGTAAATCCTCGTCGGTCTGGCCTTGCTAACACGCCAGCCAGCGTGTATTCATCAGCGTGCAACTGCGGATATTGCAGAAGCACGCTCACAGCTTGCGGTACGTATGGACACGGAGAAGAGAGAAGTCGGAGGTCTAATCTCGCGAACAGTGGATAACTTGGAGAAGACAATCTAACTATCTTGCTCACGTACGGAACAACGGCGTAACTAGGAAGATAGCCAAAGGGTTCGAGAGCCGACACACAAGTCGAAGTCCGTCTAAGAAGTACTTTCCCTCACGTATCGCAGGTCCTTCTGTTTCCCGAGCTAAGATGAACAGATCGTGCGGTGTACAGGGTTTCGAACCCCCTTTCCCTTGCTCTCGAACTACGTACTTCAGGAAACACCGTCAGAACGCAGTAATAACGTTATTACGGGAATCCTAGTAAAACTTGGAGAACGTTTCTGTAGCTTATGGAAACGTCATGTTTATAGAAAATGAAATCAATCAGTGTGAGTGAAGGGTTGGAACTTGGAAAAAATGATACCTTTTTTCTTTTTTTCTTTTTTTGTTCTTCTTACCAAAACTAACTACGCGAATAAACAGTCGTAAAAATAAAATGGTACGTTGAAAAATGGCACGTTGAAAAATACTAGAAGTAGAATAAGATCGAACGAGTCAGACATACACCTCCTGCGCAGTATGTTCAAGAATAAGCGCCATAGGCACCAATGTGATAAAATTTCCATATCGAACATCTTGCGATCTCTTATCAAACAGTTCCAGAATTCCGAATCATCGCCTGCTGCGTTCGTTTGCATATCTCGGTAAGAAAAAGGTTCCCATTAAACCAACGTTCTATATTCTAAAGTGGAGGCGGAGAATAAAATTTTGCAAGGTGCGGGCAAAATAAAATCATTTAAAATACGATAAAATTATCCGAACAGGACAGTTTTATATCCTAGAAACACATTCCACAGCAAGGACGACGAGGTCCTGGATCAACGAATACATCGGCTTTAATTTTAATTTGAGACTCGAAAGAAGGAGTGTCGCCTAAATGAAGCGACTTCGTACCCACGATCGACATCCCGTTTTACATGCCGGAAAACTTTTTGCCATGGCCGGGTAAAGAGCCGAGGGTCGGTGGGATGGGTTAGAAGAGCAAAAATTGTTCCGGATTCCGATTAATTTGTATCCCTGTCCCCGGGAAAGCACGACGTCGGTCCTGCGCACGTAGCTGAATAAAACATCGGTCGGATCCAACGGGTAACTAAATTTTAAGCAATGCCATGGCGCCGCAGTAGCGACCTTTCGAAAGTTCAACGACACGCCGACCGGCCGCGACTTGTAGCGCTTTACCGGGAACCTGGCATAAAAATTGTAAATCTCAGATATAGCCGGTTCCCTCGATACCGGAGGGAATAATCGTGCATTACGACCGGTCCACAAACTTCTTTCCCCTTCACCGTTTGCAAGCTGAATTATACGAAAAGAAGAGACTTCACTTAGGTAAGGACCGCGAGAAATCAACCATACAGATATCGAAGGTACAGTCTCGAGAGTTTCCTAAGGGCGAACCGCTCGAACGAAATGGTAAGAGGGTCAGCTAGAAGACCCCCGATGCACCGTTGACTTCTTCATTAATGGTAATGATCGCGTCCTGAAAGTCTTCGGGAAACTCGCGAAAGGAAACATCGCGATTTGTATTCAGGACGCGATATGGCGTTGCTACGTAGCGTGGAACCAGGGTTCGAGCCAAGCCGGGGTGGTGGGTGGATTCACGAAATAAACTCCTGAATAAGAGGGAGAAAGAGGGAGAAAGGGGAAGCGAAGAGCGAGAAGAGAGTACACGGGGGTAGTAGTAGACTCTTGCGCTCCAGTTCAGCTTCCGACAATAAAAGTGAGCTAAGACCACGCACACGCGAGTACCGTGGCGTCGTTCATTCGTGAACGTACACTTGGGGTTGGCTGTGGGTTTGTCTAGATTCCACCGCGTGGAGCACTCGACGATGCCTTTTTCGGAGACTTTATTTGGCGACGTCGTTCGCTCTTCGCCGTCTCATTGCTTGTAATAATCGAACGAAATCGAGGGCGAATGATAATTTTCACGAGGATGTTACAGTTGGAGGATAGGAGGGTGGATGGGAGTCAGAGAGAGGCTGTATCAAAAATGCATAACTATAACGCTCGATATTGGAGCTAACACACCATTGTTATCGATTACGATGAATGATAGGCAGTCGGTTGAGGAAAAGGGAATGAAAACGAGGGGCAAAGATAGGAGGAAACGATCGATCGGTCAATTGAAAAACATCAGGAAGATGCAAGCATGGGTGTACAAAAATAATACCGGCTCCCGTGTGTGTTGGGCTGTTTAACAGTGGCTCTCTTTCAGAGGCACGCGGGAGTAATAAAAAAGAAAAAAAAAANGAGGAAACGATCGATCGGTCAATTGAAAAACATCAGGAAGATGCAAGCATGGGTGTACAAAAATAATACCGGCTCCAAATAATTGGGCTGTTTAACAGTGGCTCTCTTTCAGAGGCATGCGGGAGTAATAAAAAAGAAAAAAAAAAATTATGTATCTCGTGGCTCGTTTAAATGAAACCTCTTAACGGGAAACGGTAACGCATCCCGCCGGGGGAACGAGTTTAAATGTTGTCGAGCAATTAAATTAAATATGGAAACACGTGGCGATTGCACGCAGTACCGTCTTCTTTTTTTCGCGGATAGATCTTTTTTTACCGTATCCCGGTTCCAACACTGGTATTGTGTTTCGTCACCGTTTATATGAGCGAGTATAAATGCTCGCGAGCGTGTCTGCACGCGGGACCGACGGGTGTTGTGCTCAGAGAGAAACTGCTTTGGCTTTCGAGATACCTGCTGCAGTGCAAACTCTTGAGCAAACGTACTTAGGTGGTTCACGGGGCTAAAGGCCGCCGGTTAACTCTCGTTGATGCCTTTCTTCCTCCCAGGTAAATGTAATTAAAAATGCTCGCTCGGTTAATTTCCAAACGGTACCCCGGGTACTTGTAAACCGCGTTATCACCGAAAAATTTCGTTAATAGCGAGTACACAGTGGCGAGACGCTCGCAGTCGCAGAGGAATTTCTTACCAGAAGATTAATCGCGTTCAGGAGAAGGCAAACAGAGGAAAAAGGAAATGAAAGATTGTTATAATGTTCTTACGACTTGGCTCGCCAGCGAACAATAAAAGTGTGATTCAAGCGTGATGATGACCAAGATCAGAAGCTTATTCGAAGTGGAATCGTTTATTTTTGTAGGTTTAAATAGACAATACTGCGAGAAACCGGATGTTGTATTATTTTCAGTGCATCGCAAACAAGATAGAAGACTGACGAACTCGAAAGGAACTTGGAACCTCGTCTTTTAGAACTTTAAATATACAATAACCGTGTTTCACGGAACACGGCGTCAAACATCAAGTGACGTGTACGCGATTTTGGACATTTTTCAAACGACGAGAACGACACTTATTCGTTCGGTGAGCCGGTATCGGCTAGCTCAAAAACGAGACGCTGGTCCATGCCCTCTCACGGGATTAGTCAAATCCCAAAATAATACCGTGAGCGAGCGGAGTTTGCATATACATACCATGGTACAAATCTCTGCGACGATGTAAATCGGTTTAAGTTGTTTGTATATAAATCCGACGCATGGTCTATTAAATAACCACGTCACTAGAGATTTATATTTCACCCCTATGTCGGTGTGTGCAGTTTTTATGCGCCAATCGGAATTATACCAGAAATCTAAACCGAACTTCAAGAATGGTTTATTCAAGTATCTTCCTCTCAAAATATGCTCGGTATCACTTTTCTACCTCATTCGTTCGGTATCTTTTTTTTCTTTTCTCTTTATTTTCGTTTCTACGAATCGTAAGAATATTCATTAACCCGTTGAGTTTGCTCGTAATTAAATGGCGCGCGTGTACGGCCGTATTTCTCTGTTTTGATTTCGGACAGCGGGCGCGCAGACAGCAAGAGTGGACTTGAAATAACCCACGGCAGGAGAAGGCCTGTCTATTAATAGTGAACCGGAGAGTATCTTTGTCGTCCGTGTTCGGCAGCGTCCCCGACGGTTTCGCACTGAAATTCGGCAGTCGATTTACCGTTCCGCGATACATTCTTCGCACGTACACGCCGGGGAAACGCGTAACTCGATCGGAACACGATGTTCCGCGCAAGTTTGCGTCCGTACCCGGCAACCGTCATTGTCTGCTGAATTTCCCTCTTCCTGACGTTGGTGGATACTCCGAAAACATCGCAAAACTAGGGGACATCGGATAGGTAGAGAGCCAGAGGATATATCGGATTAAGAGGAGAACAAAACGACATAGTAAGAGTCGTGGAGCTGGTAGGTGTGCCGGATGCGTGTTAAATACCGTAAAATTCTTCGAAGGTTCCACGAGTTTGCCTTTACCAATAGAGACGAACTGGAAGGAAGTTAAAACCACATTCGAGTGAATCTAAATAAAGAACTATGCAGAGCAGTGGATGAGCAGTGGGGCGGAGCTGGCTGCGAGAGGGAATATGTGGTGAGTAAGAATGGTACAGCGAGCCGCATGCAGCATCGAGGCAAACACATTCTCCAATGGCGTACGGATCAGCGACCGGGAAGGAGGAACGTCGGACGTCGTCGCGACGGAAACATCCGTAGGCCACGTAGCGCGTAACGTTCACGAGGGACGTGGCAACGCCAGATTCTCCTTGTTCAAGTGGTTCAAACGTTCCTGTAATCGCGAGTCGACGGTGGACAAACGGCAAAAAACTATCGGCAAATACGGAGAGAATGACAATCGACATCAACGAAGCGTCTCGTCGAGCGTGGAAAGCGTAGATACGTTTTACAGTACCACTACCGTTCGCAGTTTCGCCTTTCACACTGGCACCCTGGGCAGATGCAATGGATTATCGTTAGATATTCTCGAACAGGCGGCCGAAGTTGGCCCCTTCGCTGCTGGAGCTTCGAAAGTTGCAGTTGGCAACAAAGAGAACGAGCTAACGGATGTTGCCTACACGTTGCCCGCGAACGCTCATTCGCACAGAAGAGACATAACCGCCAGATACTCGCTACAACCATCAATTACCTTCAATTCTTGCACGAATCTACCAATACCTGACAAAAAATTGTTAGAATCGTTGAAGAGGCTAGACGATCGAAAAGCTCGTTACAACGCGAGTTCTACCCGGAGAAGGGTGCACGTGAAGGGAAAACGACGAGCACCGAATCCTCCCGTGGCTTCGATCAAGACAACAGAGGTAGATGCACGCGAAACACCGAGGAACAGCAGCAGGCGAAAGCGACGCGCGCCGAAACCGCCGGATAAGGTCGTCGACGATAATTCGTCTGCGAAAAAGTGCGATGCTCAGGTTACCGATGGCGGAATGGACGTAGAAACGCGATCAGACACCGAGGACGTGCAAACTCTCAGCAACGACACGCTGGTCCTTCAAGGGGGTGTTCTACTGCCGAAAAGAGAGATTAAGCACGCTACGAAGGAAAACACGAAGGACACGAGTGTCGGCTCGTCAGACACTGCCATTCTTCAAGACAACCAGACTGTAGTTCCGAGCATTGGAACTCTAAACACAGCGATGCCACGACCTTGGTACAAACGAAGCGTCTTCGAACATTCTCGAGATTCCGGAGCGTCCAGAAGGGGCGATGTCCTCCGAGGGCCAACAAGCTCGACGATCGAAATAAAAGAAGAATGCGCTGCCACGAATACGGCTTCTTCCGCGAACTCCTCTATGGACGCGTCTTTGTCCAGATTGAACTTCTTCCATCGCGGAGGACAGACAGAAGACAAAAAGAGGGAAGCGAAGCGAAAGTCTGGATTATCGATTTTAACGAACATCAGCGAACTTGACAAAGAGGCAGCCGCGATCGTTCAAGAGGAACAGGCACGTGCCAGAGCATCGATGCTGTTGAAGTCTTCTAAATTCGTGGACGCGTTTGAGGAAAGCAACGATGCGAACAAGGAACTCGTTCAGGACATCGTCACATCAGCGATGGAGAGTTCGTCGCCGAGACGTGGCACGCGAGCGCTGATCTCCAAGTTCAATGCCATCAGCAATATCACTAAGGTTACGGTAAACGCCAATTTCTTCGCGAGGAACGCTAAGGATCAACAGCCGTCGAAATTCGAGAGAGACGTGGTGAGGAACGCGAGAGCTCTCGAACATGGTAACGATTGGAAGGATCATCCGAGATTTTCCGTTCAGTCTACGGGTGGGCAAGCCAGTCATGTCGAGAAAGATATTTCCAGATACTTTCCTCCGCAACAAAAGACGGGTAGAAAAAAATTGGAAGGCATGGAAATTTGCGGCAAAGTTTCGGGAGCCAAGTTTAGTTCGGTTAAGGAACAGAACGATCGATTGGCCAACGAGACTTCCAACAGAATATCCTTCTTACAGAGCCAACTGGCTGCTAATCGAATGAACGATCGTATCCCTCAGAAGGACGGTGCTGTGATTATAATGGAGGAAAAAATTAGATCGAGGCAGGAAGTCTCCGGTGAAAGGAAAGAAAGGGAGACAAAGACGGGCAATGAAGATTCACGGAGATACTTATCTCCTCGTGGTTCTACGGAAGTCACGGAACGTCCGGCGTCGAATATCTTTGAAGAACCAAGAAAAATGGATAAGCAACGTTTCGAGGGTGTGCAAAAAGAATTCTCGGATATATTCAACGAGATCGACAAGCAGCTGCGTATGAAGGAGTTGAAATTCATCGATCGCAGGGTGACCCGCACGAACGCGACAGCCACTAATCAGAGAAGTAAAGTTCACGAGGAGGAAGCCGGAATATCAAGTAAGGTAACTAAAGTGCTCGATATCCTGGTGGAGGCAGAGAAAGACGCTAAGACAAAGAGCACCGCACAGCTAGAAAAATCGATAAACGTCGAGGATAGCTCTCGTTCGACCGATCCAAACGTGAAAACGAAATCAGCTAAGACCAGGTCGCCGTTGCTGAACACCGTCGAAGATCCAATTACAACGGATTTAAAGGAAATGTTGAAGGAAATGAAACACTCGTTACCAAAGCGTTCGAAACCCGGAAAAATTGCGACACGTAACACTGATGTGACCGAGAAATCGACTACGGAAAAGGAAACGGCGGCTGGTCCTGACAAGACTACGTATTTCGTTTCCGCGGTGACGAAGGTCGAGAATATCGCGCTGCAGAATGATTACGAGCTGGACAAACAGAAGGTGTCGTGTTCGGTTCAAACCAGTGGAAATGTACGAAGATTGAATCAGCCCTCTACATCCATCGAACGACCGTCCACCTCTGGATGGAAACAGGAAAATGTTCTCTATAAAACGTCTGGGAAAAACTTGGGTAGTTCTGGACTGGTGAAGAATACGTTCCAGTTGATACGACCGAGAGATTTTGCTGAAATCGAGGCAACAAAAACGACGAGAACCGCATTCAACGAAAACACTTACGCCAATGTGATCGAGCAATCGATCTACGCGAACGCACATGTACCGCCCTCGCCTAAACAACGTACTAGTTCTGCGCGAAGTAATGTTACAAAAATTGATGATACCAATGAAGCGTCGAAAGCATCTCCGATAATCGAACACAAATTAAGCATCAACGAGGACACTTTTGGGGGTAGCGAGGAAGGTAACGCTAATTTAAATTAATTGTTAAAGACCATTGTCTGTTTTTCCGAATGAATCATTCGCCTAAATTTATTGTCTAATGACACATGTTTTTTCCCTGTTGCTCTGTTAACGTTAGTGGTGTCTGTTGATTGCAGATGACAATTCAACGGAGAAGAACATGAATACGCTCGCTATAAACCGACTACTCAGAAAATTAGAAGCGGCAATTGCATCTGGCCATCATCAACAAGCGGCTGGTTTGGCGAAGGAGCTAGCACGGCTTAAGATCCATTGTTCAGTGATTCGACAACGATCAGCCCGTCTCAAAGATCAGTTGATTAAAGTCAATATGTACATTGAGGACAAGCTTGCTCACCAGGGACCGATACCTCTTCAGGTAAATAGCTCTATCTACTCGAATCAAGGTATCCGAGGTTTGCCAATCCATATCACGATATTACATGCTATACTAAGCTAAAATATAATAACAGCTGCCGAGCAGGATGACGGTAACCGAATTGAAAGCAAAGGTACACACGGAATTCGAAATACCGACGAATGTGCAACGGTGGATTATTGGTAAAAATTTAGCAGATCGCGATGAGGCGACTCTGAGCGAATTGCAGGCTGTAAACGGGTCTCCGGTATTTTTATACCTCGTAGCGCCAGGTAAAGAAAAAAAAAAAAGATAATAATAAAATAATAATAAAGTTGTTATTAAACGAAGATATCTGATAATTAACATTTACTTCATTGCAGAATTAAGGTCTGAAAATGCGACACAAGTAGAAAAAGTTAATGATGCAGAGAAGGTGTCAAATGTGACAAACGATGATGCAAGTACATCAACGAAAGTACTGCAGATTGTGGAAGAAGATCAGGAGGAAGTCGAAGAACCTCAGGTACCACATAATTTCCATAATACTTTTATTTCTTCTGTCCGTAAATTTATTTTTATAAATGATAAAAAACAATTGTTAACAGGAGACAGAGGAAAGGAGCACGCCAGAGGAGGCAAAGATGGACAGGTACGAGGAATTAATCTCATTGGAAAATTGCGACATTATACCGAACTCCGAACCGATCGAATGTCCCGTATGCTTCGTTACATACGGCCCTCGTGAAGGGGTGATTTTAAGGGATTGCTTACATATGTTTTGCAGGTATATAAACCTATATTTTTCAATTGTAACTGGAGGCAAAGTTGGATAGAATTATGCCAAAGTATTGACGATGAACTTTTCCCAGATCATGTATTGCTAATACGATTCGATACTGCGAAGAAGCCGAAGTAAAATGTCCTTACAGAGACTCGGAATACACCTGCGAGTCGACGCTCCAAGAACGTGAAATTAAAGCGGTAAGTTGACCGTAAAAATTTAACACAGAAACATTTAAGACAAATTTAATACGCGATATGCCTAATTAGCTCGTCGAACCGGAGATCTATCAACAACATCTAGCCAAATCGATCGCTCAAGCGGAAACCAATGCTGGAAACAACGCGTTCCATTGTAAAACTCCAGACTGCCCCGGTTGGTGCATCTACGACGACGACGTGAATAACTTCCTTTGTCCTGTGTGTGGTGCAAACAATTGTCTCACTTGTCAGGTGAGAAAACAAAATTGAATAATTGTACTTGATCCATGAACACTTGAATTAAAATCCTATTACATATCGATACAATTTCTAAAATAGTATTTACGTTACAGGCCATACATACTGGTAAAAATTGCAAGCAGTACCAGCAGGAACTGAGATTATCCAAAGAAACGGATCAGGAATCGCGAAGAACAGCCGAGATGCTCGAGGAAATGGTGGACAGAGGTGAAGCACTTGCCTGCCCCACGTGTGCAGTTGTGTTGATGAAAAAATGGGGTTGCGATTGGTTACGTTGTTCAATGTGCAAGACTGAAATATGTTGGGTAACTAGAGGCCCACGTTGGGGTCCAGGAGTGAGTAATCGATACGTAACAATGTTGCCGCCCGATTGAAATATTAATGCGTGCAGTTTCGATTTGATTATTTTGTTTCTTTATTGATCGTACTTCTGGGGTTCGCAGGGAAAGGGAGATACATCCGGAGGCTGTAGATGCGGGGAAAATGGAGTCAAGTGTCATCCTCGTTGCAATTACTGTCACTGAGAACCATCAGAAGATATAATTACTGCAACGACGTACAATCAACGGTGCAACACAATAAGAAAAAGAAAATGTGGCGCACCTCGAGCTAAAATATTTTTGTACCGTTATCTACGATCCCATGTGACGGGATGAACCGCTAGTCAAAGCATCAAACGACTTGATATGTACTTAATAACGAGTTTGATAATTGATAAAGCTGATACTGATAAGTTACATACGTATATGTTACACACGCTGCTTGCTCAACGATTAACCTTATCGCGGAACCGTCCTTCATGGAATTGGAAGTAATAAAAAATAATAAAAAGGAGAACACCTCAGTTTTGAACGATCATTCTTATTTTTACCGTAACAAAGGGTACGGGGGAATAAATTATACTTTAAAGCTTCCTGTGCATTATTATGAACGTATAACAAATTATAGATACAGATAGCTTTGCAATTATTCAGGCACCGATTGCTATTGCTTATCGCTGGAGGCTGTCTCATTTGTACCGATCTGTTTCAGTCGTGTCACAAGTGTTGACTGATGATGCGTGAGTTGTCGATTCAGATTAACACCACCTGCATTCTGTAATATTTGAACCAAACCTGACTGCGCCATTGTGATATTCATTTGTCCGTACTTCATAAACTCATCATATTTCAAAACTTGTCCTTCCAACACTCCCGCTACAAAAAAAAAAAGAAAAAAATCAATTAATCAATAAAACAACTTCTTGATCATCTCTCCATATTACTTACCTATAATGTACATTTTTCTGGATTTCTTGATGATCTTTTGTAAGGTAACTACATCTATTTCAGGGCTAAAGACAATTGAGGTGAACCTGCTGATTAACGAATCGAGCCGTTCGTAAGGTGAATTTTTAATGACATCACGTACAATATGAGGCCCATAGTACTTGTAGTACATATTTGCCTTGTGTAATGCAACTCTGACGTCAAATTTATCTAGCTCGGTAATACTATTCACGTGTAACCAAGCGATCATTTTTGAATTGTCGAACCAATTACGAGCTTCCCTTGCTATGATCCGATCGTAAGGTCCAAGGGGTTTGTCGTCCGTTGTTTCTGTTCTATTCAAGCATATTTCTTCCAGAAGTTTGCCGGCATTAGGATTGACAAAAAATGGCGTTAAAAGCTCATTCATCACAGCCTTTTTAAAAAATATTTTCGGTTTTCGAATGTTTATCTTGCCCCTGTAACGCTTTTGTTGGTACAATAATTGATTCGGTGTTAACTGTAATGCTAGAACAGACAAAACGTTCTGTACTTGTATCAAAGATAAGTTTCTTTGTCATCTGTTTAATCGAGGTACCTACCGTAATTTTCTCGAGCTCGGTAACACACTGTTTGTATCGAGGGTTGGTTCTTTCAAATACAAGTTACAATTTACGACGATACTTTTAACATTATCGAAATCATAGGCGCATACTTTAAAAATCTGATGAACATCGGTAACGACGGAATAGTTCTTTTGAAATTATCGGTTATTTAATTTACACACTTCTTATATTACGTGCATAGTTTTATTTTAAAAATAGATACATGATCGGTACGAATTGAAGACAAATACAAAAATTATATATACAGGATAAATTTTTCATTTGCAATGATATAAGGCACTTTGGAACAAATCATACATATTTAAGTATATACTATATACGTGTGTACGTGTACGCGCGCACGTGCGATGGGTGTTAAGATGTGTATATTTCGTGTATAATATGCGTTTCTAGTAGGTGTTATGCACAAGTACGTTTATGTATATCTTGAATTTTCGTATCTACGTTATAAATTCCCTTCTGTATATTATGCGATATAATTGATCGTTCCACTGCAATAGTTACTGGATTCATGACGAGCTTCTATACTATCACCGAAATTGAGCGATTTCCTATTTTTCCCTAATCGAAGCATCGAACGTATGCCCCCTTTCTTTCGCGAACGTTTGTATCGATCATCTAAAGCTGAATTAAGAGACGCCTGTTTCACGTCCCCTCGACTATTTGGAAAACCCTCGCGATCGTCCTTAAAATTATTGCTACTCGTTATCTCACCGTGTACATCATCTACAAGCCAATGCTTCCTCGGTGAAGTGAACTTATTGTTACATCCAGGTATAGTGTATACGTATTCTGACTGAGCAGGGTCCACGGATTTTTCGTATCGTTTCATATTGCTATCGCTCGCCGTACTGCCCTCGGTAGTACCTTTACTTTTATTCTTTTCGTAACTTTCCGATTTACATCCCCGTCTACTCTGATCCTCCGAATCAACCGATTGATTCGATGCCTTCTGATTCCCTTGTTCTTGATTCTTATTCTCGCGCCCCTCCCGTAATTTTTTATTTCTCTTATAAGTATCGGTGTTCTTTGCGTCTAAAGCAGCGTGTCGCTTCTCCGACATACTCTGTCTACCTAAAGCGTCGCGGGAAAACTTATTGGAAGAGGAGTTAAATTCCTCCAAGGATAACTGACTATCGTACGTTGGATCTCCGGAATACTGACTATCTTTGTCGTCTGTGTTTCGTTTAGCTTCATTGCACTGCGGTTCATTAGAGTCTTCTAACAATACTGGTTCCGCGCGATCGTCACGCTGTCCTATCGTAATCTTCTTCACGTTACTCACAGGTTCGATCCAAGTCTTATTGGTAGCGATGCAGTAACTTTCGTTTCTTAAACTATTCTTATTATACTGTTCGGTTAATCTATCGATAACTGGGTTCCACGGAGATGCCGTCACGCAAGACAATAGCCCGCCGTTGTCCAAGATGTCTGACTGGGAATTCAAGCTATTCTTTTCCTTTACTCTGCCCTCACTGACTTTCGTCGAATCAGATATGTATATACTGTTAGCCGATTCTAATTTGCAGTGAGAGGACAATTTTTCTGGCAAATTTTTGTCACTTCCGTCATAGGAAGATATCCTCCTGGCGATTGTTAGGGTGATAACCCCAGTTACAGAGCTGTTTGTATTGAGCATTGCTCTTCTCAGTGTCTCCATTGCGTCTGAGTTTGACAATCCTAACAGTGATACCCCATTAACATTGAGCAATTGATCATTGGTCCTTAATCTTCCATCCCTAGAGGCTGCACCTCCATGAAGTACACTTTTAATAAAAATTCCTAGATCCATGTTAGTGTTTTCGTCCGTATTGGTGGTCTTTCCCTTAACACTAACACCTAATCCAGCTTTCTCTGAATCATGTACCGGTATATCTAAAGTTAATATCATACGATTTTTACGTGGTGATAGAACAATATCTTCTGACAATGATTTCACTGGTTTAAATGTGCACTTATCATAGTTATGGGTATTAATTTTATCTTGCGCTTCAATGTTCTTTTTTATCGGCGATGTGTTCAATGTGTTCCAATATTTTGCATTGTCCGTAGCTTCTGAGGCTTGACTCGTGGAAGTGGAAGTAACATGAGAATGAGAGTCTGGAATACTGGAAGAAACTTCTTCTTGGCGCGATACCACCATCCTAACTTTCCCACCAGGCGGAATACTTCTAAGAAGCGAAACCACTTCGGCCTGACTTTTACCGGTCATTTCTTTTTTATTCACTTCCAGTAGCCTGTCACCAGGCCTCAATCTACCGTCTTCGACCGCAGCACCTTTTGGTAATATATTCTTAATATATATCGGACAATGACCTCCGGCAGGATTATCACGGGTTGTTACGCTAAATCCAAGGCCATTGCTCCCCTTGGTTAATTCTATCTCTATCATACGTCCAATTTTACGGGTATTAGCAGTCTGCAACAAATTATAATTGCTACATTGAAGTCTTTTAACGTTATCATCGATTTCTTTTTCCGATCCTCCACTAGTATTTCCATGATTTTTATGCAGTGATTTTTCATGCGGTTTCTTATGTTTTACCACAGAAATTTGCAAACAAGGTTCCGTCATACAGGTACGAAAGATCTCTTGCACTTTGGAGAAAGGTATATGTAACAGACTGTGACCATTTATTTTAATAATCTTATCGTGCAAATCGATCTGTCCGTCTCTGGCAATTCTGCCATTAGGCTCGATACCTTCAACTCTGAGTCCCTGATCGTTACCCAATAAGTCATAACATGGCACCACATGAAGCCCAAGTGGTCCCGCTTCATTTTTTATCACAATTTCTCGAATTTCTCCTTGATCGCCCGGTTCAATATTAGCATTTACATATTCAAACGATACTTTGGCATCTTGTCCTAATGGCTCTCTACGCCTCGACTCTCTGGGAAGAGACTGAGCGGAATACGTGGTTAAACAAGGCTCTCTAGTCGACAGCGCGTGCATCGACAATCTTTTAGCGCTTTCTCTTTTAATACCGCTAATAGGTATAGAGGAATGTGTATCGATCGTATAAGATGGTTCCTTGCTATCCGGATGAAAAAAGTCTGGACTATTCGTTCCGACTGAACTTGCCCCATCACCGCCAACGTGTGTAGCATCGTTACTCACGAAATGAGCAACAATCTGTTCTCTGTCATCGGCTACATCACATAACCTATCATCTGGATCCAGGAGACCTCCTCCGGTCAAGGAGGATAAGCTATTTATAGTTAATCCGCTATCATTTTTTCCAGTTGCCTTTTTATACCTTAGAATAGCCTCGTGCATCAAATCTTTAACCAGTAGGGTTCCATTCCCGCAAGGAACCACCACTCTAACGTTGTCGAAACACACAGTTACCTTCATGCTCGCTCCGATTTCATATTATCTTGTTATACGTTTACAGGCGCGTATTGATTATTTCTACCGCGATAGCACGCTTGAAATTCTTGTCCACGTATCAGCAAGCTAATACGATGAAACAAATGCACGTATCGTGGAATATACAAAATCTTAAATTTCCTTTCTGTAATACGATTATCTTCTATTATCTGTCCTGTACTTCCATATTCCGATAATGAATCACCGACATCGTACACTGGACACTTTATTCTTCTTATTGTCGGTTATATTTGTTTAAAAAGTACGCGTATATATAAAAATTAAGCAGACATACTCGAAATAAAAAAAAAACTTTGTCACGACTGATAAGGCGGACGCGTACGCCCAACTTTATCACAACATCAAATATGCGGAACAGACGCACTCGCCATTACCACATTTTATTCCACTATTCCTTATGGCAATCCAACGGAAAGTAATAAACATGGCGATACAAACAGTCTGACCAACAAAATAACCCGATACACCGCTTCCATTTTCCATGTTCCAAGGAATAACTTTTACTCGAATAAGAGATGAATGGCATTAACGAAACTTACCTTTCTTTACAAAATGAGCCATTATTCAATTGTATCGTTCTCGAGACACGGGCAATAAATGGTTCATATATCAATTTTATATCCTCATCCGCTGATTACCTCGCAACCTTATTTACACATTAACCATACTAAAATGGTTCGTATCCGCTGGTTCTTGTTTAACCTAAAAACTTAAAGGCTGTCCTCCAACCAGCAGAATTTTCATCGATTTAACAACAAAACTTATCCTCAATTGTCGAATAACTAAATATACGCGAGTGATATGTGGCACAGACTTGTATTTCATAAAGCACATTTTTACAAATTCACGTAAGATTATGATTAAAAGTAATTATATTATTTGAGTTGTTGCAATGAATTTCATTGAATCGAACCTAAAATAAATTGACAATTACTCTCGACGCAATGGACTTAATTTGTTAATGCAATCCAATAGTTACCTACCCAAACCTTGCACAGATTTTGAAACGTCAAGTTCCAAAGAAAATTTCTAGTGATTAAACCACTTTTTCATTACGTCATTATCAATTGATAGTACAATAGAACACAGGTATCTTTAATTTCACAAAAAAAAAATGAAGTGGTTTGAAGGTAGCATCAATGAAGCTGTGGCAACATCAAAATCTAGGAAAGCAATTTTCGTCGTTTTCATCGAAGGTGCATATTTATAATGTTAGGTTAAGATGTTATTCGTTCTGTTACTGCTTGTTTTTTTTATTAACCGTAACTTGTATTTCCAATTAGAAATATATTTACAGATCCACCTTTGTTTTCATATCTTATCCTAACAATTATGCGTTGTATGCTTTATTAATGGTATGAAATAAATAGTTTCACAACCTATTTACAGGCAAAGATGACACATCTACACAAGTTGCTGAAGCAATCAATGCTGCAGAAGTCTCTTGCCGCTTGGAACAAGATGATTTTGTAGCAATTCGATTAGAAAGTGGATCTGAAACCTATAAATTCTTTGCTCAGATTTGTATCCTTTCATATACTAAGCTTTTAATAATTGCCAAAATTAGTTGACTGAGTCATTGAAAATGTGACAAGGTGACCTGTAATTAAAAGTATAACCGAAAGGGGGTAATTCTATTAAAAAAAAAAGTCAATCGAAAGTATAAACTAAAATTTTTTCGTGCAAGGTTCTATTCTCGTGAAAATTTCGTATACATCAAAATTTGTCAAGCAGACACTNCAATGAATTTCATTGAATCGAACCTAAAATAAATTGACAATTACTCTCGACGCAATGGACTTAATTTGTTAATGCAATCCAATAGTTACCTACCCAAACCTTGCACAGATTTTGAAACGTCAAGTTCCAAAGAAAATTTCTAGTGATTAAACCACTTTTTCATTACGTCATTATCAATTGATAGTACAATAGAACACAGGTATCTTTAATTTCACAAAAAAAAAATGAAGTGGTTTGAAGGTAGCATCAATGAAGCTGTGGCAACATCAAAATCTAGGAAAGCAATTTTCGTCGTTTTCATCGAAGGTGCATATTTATAATGTTAGGTTAAGATGTTATTCGTTCTGTTACTGCTTGTTTTTTTTATTAACCGTAACTTGTATTTCCAATTAGAAATATATTTACAGATCCACCTTTGTTTTCATATCTTATCCTAACAATTATGTGTTGTATGCTTTATTAATGGTATGAAATAAATAGTTTCACAACCTATTTACAGGAAAAGATGACACATCTACACAAGTTGCTGAAGCAATCAATGCTGCAGAAGTCTCTTGCCGCTTGGAACAAGATGATTTTGTAGCAATTCGATTAGAAAGTGGATCTGAAACCTATAAATTCTTTGCTCAGATTTGTATCCTTTCATATACTAAGCTTTTAATAATTGCCAAAATTAGTTGACTGAGTCATTGAAAATGTGACAAGGTGACCTGTAATTAAAAGTACAACCGAAAGGGGGTAATTCTATTAAAAAAAAAAGTCAATCGAAAGTATAAACTAAAATTTTTTCGTGCAAGGTTCTATTCTCGTGAAAATTTCGTATACATCAAAATTTGTCAAGCAGACACTTAAACATATATATATATGAATTCATTTAATGAATTTTTATACGAGATTTTTTCGAAAACAAAGCCTCGTACGACAAAACTTTATTCCATATTTTCGATTAATTTTTTTCGTCTAAAATCATCCCCTTTGCAGTTGTACCACCACTTACAGAACAGCCTGTATATCATATAAATATCAATAAAACATATTTTCCTAAGTGTTTTTGATCAGATCAATTGGTGCCTGTTCCATCTTTATTTTTCATCGGTGAAAATGGTACACCTTTGGAAATTATTGCTGGCAGTACAACAGTAGCTGATTTAGCTTCTAAGATCGATTTAGTCTTATCAAAAGTAGGAAAGAACAAAAATGCATCTCTCAATTTAATAGATGCGGAACAAAATGCTACTGCTGCCTCTAATGCTCATAGTTCTAATATAAAGGTTGATATAGATAATAAAAATGATAATACTCCACTATCAAACGTAGAAGTACCGCTAATACAAACTACATCAGAAAATGAGAGTAATAATACGATTAAAAATAACGTAAAAGAAGAACCGTCTACAAGTTTGAAAACCAGTGAACCGATAAAGCCGGTCAATGAGATAAAAGAGGCACCCACCAAAGACCTAACCGCGGAAGTATGATTACACAAAGATTTATTTTATTTAATAAATTCTATTAAAAAAAAGAAAATATTAAAATATTATATGTCCATAGGAAAAAATAGAAAAAGCGCGACAATTAATCGAAGTACAAAAGAAGCAACGTATAGAAGAGGAAGAGAAAAAAAATAGAGAAAGAGAAATAGAGCGTCGTAAAACTGGCCGCGATGTACAAAAATTACGACAAAAACAACAAGATTTAGAAATGAAACAAGCTTATGAAGAGAGAATGAGAGAAAAAGCTGCTGATGCAGCAGCCAGGGAAAAAGTTTTGCAACAAATTGCTCAGGATAAATTAGAGAGAAAGCAAAAAGAATTAGCAAAGCAGCAGGTTTGTACTTCTTTTTTTTTCCCCCAAAAAAAACTTATTACATTTATCTTTTTATATATCGACAAACCATAACATTATTTAATATAGCAACAAGTGCAGCAACAAAATAGTCCGGAACCATCTGAACCATCTGAACCATCGATATCAACGGCAACTGTTAGTAGAATACAATTTCGTTTGCCATCCGGAAATCCTTCCGTCGCGCAGTTTGAACCAACAAGTACTTTACGCGATTTACGTACTTACGTCGTTCAGAACATTAATTTACCCTTCCGTCAATTTGCGATGTCTACATCTTTCCCAAGACGGGAGTTGATGCCTGAAGATGACGATAAAACTCTTCTAGAATTGGAACTAGTTCCTACAGCTGTTATCTTAATCCTGCCTTTGAAAAATGTAATTCCAGTTTCTACTTTGATCAAATATTCGCGTCGATATCGATTTTCCGAGATTCGTTATTGTATGGATCTATGATTTCAGTCGAACGTCGCAGCCGCTGCGTCATCCACGGAAGATGTTGGTATTATACCACGGTTCGTGTGGTCCACTTTTGCAGTTTTCACAGCTGTATATTATTACCTGATAGGATATTTCACCGGAGGTGGGCGCAAAGATACACCGAAACAACCGAGCCCCTCTGCCCAGAATAAAGATACAGAAAACAATGGAGGTGGAGGAGTTGCATCAAGTGTTCAGAATGTTGGTAGCTCATCTGGGTAGGCTTCGTATTTATAAAGATATTTGCATGGATAAAGTATAGATCTGGGTGTTGCTAAAATATTATTTATGATATATAGTTTGGTTAGAAGATATTTGGGTAATCGAGGAAGTACGACCATTAAAACTGAAGGAAATATACATAGATTGCATTCAGCTGGGGATGACAGTGATGAAAATAATACATGGAACGGTAATTCAACACAACAGATGTAGGTTATTACAAATCGATGAAGTTCCAGCGGGCTTTACTGTTTCACTAATCATGATTTTAGATATGCAACAGATAATAATATCTTCGATTAAAAATATATTTTGTTAAACTTTTATACCTTTCTGTTTCGTTGCACTACGATCAGGTGTTGCGTCTTTATGATGAATATTACGATGACATATTTTGCTTAAACGACGAATCATTTTATTTAAGAAAAAAAAATACTTGTTTGTGTTGCACGTTCTTTGCGATCCAACATCACCTTATAAGCGTTAAATCGATAATACACTTTAATAAGTTAAAAATGATATAAGGACCAAACGCGGTTGTTCAACCGCGATACGACGGATAAACTTATATCCTGAACAGGTTTTCGAATATACATCCCTATATTCGTAGTAAGAGTATCGAACTTATTCAATGTTTTAAGTTAGTATGTATGTTTTGAAACTTTCTTCGACAAAAATTATTTTGTTATATCACATTAATCAAAGTTATTGTATATTTTCGGGTAACAAGAATTATACTAAGGATAACAACCACGTTACGTTTTGTTTTATAATAGAAAACGAAATTACCGGCTAGAAGGCTTTTATTCTGTTAATATATAAATAAAAAAAAAAAGAAAAAAAAAAAAAAATATAGAAAATTTACACAAACCATGGATTTCTATTCTCTTACACCCTTCTAGAAACATCTCAAGATCATTGTTTTGCGGTTCCGCGAGGTGTACAGTTAATGGCGACGATTAACTGGTAAGATGATACGCGACAGTTTATTACAACGGTGAGAACATGGAATCATGACGTGTAATTTTTCATCTGACGAAACATGATTCCAAAAATATGTCCAAGGTGAGGAAAAACAAACGCCAGAGTAGCGTCTCGACGGTCATGTTTTGCGGTGGACACATTCGAAAGAACCGATAATTTACACCCTTCCTACTTCGAAACTGTCGATTGTGGCACCAATTAAGCGTAAAATTAACAAACATTTTGGCTGACTGGTTCCTTCAATGGTTTCAGCTTTCTGAGCTTATAACATGTTGCAGAACCTGCGGGAGGAGTGTCGTCTGGGTAACGTGATCTTGCAGACACACCTACTGGTGCTTTCAACTTACTGCCTACTATGTTTAAGCTAATGCGTTCGTCACGTTCAAAAGTATAGGATTTAACATTATTTTATTCCGTTCTTTCTTATTTGGCAATGCATCGAATTAAAAAAAAAAAGCAAAAAAAAAAAGAAATAGAAAAATTGACATAAACGAAGCACGAAAGATATAAATAAATTTTAATCAGAATTAATTCCACGCCAATATCTCTGCTTTTGATTTATCCCGAAGAACCACAATTTGGCTAGCAGAAGTTTGAAACAAATTTCTGCAGTGTACTTCACTGGTTCGCATAATCGCAGCCAAGTTTCACATCTGTCAGCAGTTCTTGTATCATTCCATCATTCCTATCATCGTCTTGTTAATACACGCGATTGTGCGTCTAATAATCTCATTAAACGTACGGTTGATTGTATATTGCTGCCCGCCATATAAATCACAAACTTGTCGCACCGTACGATTTTATATGAACCCATAGGAATTCAGACGATGCAGACTTCTAGAGACGATCTAATAATACATTCAAGTCATTCAGTTTTTAATCTCGTTCAGAATATCCAAATTTTTAACAATTCGTCAATTGTATGTAACATCTATCGTATCTATTTCTTGCATTCGATATGTTCGAATTTTTTTTTTTATTACGTTACAGTTATTTTCCTTCGAATACTAATACATAAAATTAAAAAAAAAAAAAACAATTCAGTCTCGTATTTTTTAAGATGAAATTAATATCGACAAGATCAGGGAATTCTTAAAATCATATACGATAGGCATGCAACAGATTGAAAATTGATATTAGATTACGCTCGACTTCTGTCAAGACAATTATTAAATAGCGTTTCATGGCGGTGACAGAAATTTATGGATACCTCATTACCACCGTTTAGTGACTGCTACCGTCGCGCTGTACGAGATCATTAGGGGCTCCTTCCAGAAACGCACGTGCTTGCCAAGAACCGCCCAAACTTACTTAGGATTGGTTGAGCACACAATGACGTCATGAGCACGTGGCTTTTCGATACCGCCTCGAAGAACGAAGAATTTGACTTGGTTGCCAAAAAAAATATTGTTGGACATTGCGAGCAACCCCGACAAACAGTCGCTGGTTTCGACTCTAATCCCGCGAACGGATCACAGGGTGTCTATGAATGGTCTGAATCGATTTCGATCTTACGATATCACTAATCACGTCTTTGTATCTTTCATTCAATGAAATTCAGAATGCTTCATTAACTGCTGGTAAACTAAATCTGGGAATCATTGTTCAAACAGGTAGTGTTTGTGATGCGTTAGTGATAATTATAGTGGGAAAATGTGTAGTGAATTGTAAAAGAAATTGACTCTTAAGAGATCGCTGGATCTTTAAGTATCGAAGAGGATATTTAATCGATCTGGTCATCTTATGGTCAGAACACTGAATGGTGATAAGATCTAGATGATAGTGTCAGGCATTTGAGAGGGAAGAGAATTTATGATGTCGGAGGAACGCGTAAAAATGTCAGAAACTACCAAAGAATCGACCGAACTGGTCGAAAGTCCAAGAGTATGCTCGTTCAGCATCGAAAGTCTTTTAGCGCCAAGTAAGAAAACCGTCGAAGAGGAAATTCGCGTACCCGTTCAGACCGAAGCGTGTTTGCATGGTCACGAATGTAAGTGTATGAAAAATTTCTCTTTTGTTATTATTTTTTTTTAATAAGGACAAAATTAAGAAAATGATATTAACCGAAGCAGCGAATGATTCGGAGGGACGGAAATTGGTAGCGCCAGATTCATCCATGTCCATGGCAGAAGAAATCGAATTCGATGATGTCGATATGGTTTATTCCACTTCTCCTGAACCAGAAATGTGCTATGGTAACGTTGAATTGTATTTTTCAAGTCTGTACTAATATTAGCTTGTGAAGAAATTACATTCCAGATATTATTACTAACAATTAATAATTTAACCGAGCAAAGGAAATCGGTTAACGCTCATAACGAAGTTAAGCGTAGCTATCTTTAAACGAATCGTTAAGCATTAAGAACGGATAGATAAAATAGCGTTTGTAGTGTTAAATTTAACGACAAACTTTGTTTTCCGACATTACACGGCGAAACTTAATGAATTATACAAGTGCTGCACACTTGTGTTTGCTTTATCAAATTACATAGTTAACAAAGGTATATTGAGTGAAAACACGGAGATAAAAATTTGAAAGATACATTAATTATTCAACGACAAATAATGAAGTTGTTTCAGTTGAAAGATTACTATTTGAGACAGTGCACGGTATCTGCTTTATATTTACGTTTCCTGACATTGTGCGATTAACGAAGATGTCTCAATTGTACGACGGAAAACAAATATTACGGGTCTGGTACCGAAATAAGCAAACATACAATCGTTCTTTTAACGTGTTAATCATTCGGTAAATTAACCATAGTTTAAATTTTAATTATCCGTCATTGTCTAGAAGTCTCGCGTTAAGTCCCGAATAAACAATGAATAAAACGTTTCGTAAAATCTGCGACAATGCACAACGATCCAAACATTTCGATGCCAACACGAAACACCAAGACTACTTTGTGCGTTTCAACCTTGCGGTTATTACACAATGTGTAATAATGGGTAATTGTTTCCACTTAATTCGGATATTGTTACCAATGTGAAAGGGAGTAATTGTTACAGAATCCACGCGCTTCCTTCTGGTGGTAACGAATTCGTAAGTTCGCGCAGAGGACCGTTGCCCGTGAGTTTGATCCATTACTTCCTGCAGGGTCCACGCCCACTCAATGTTCCTGCTTCTCGTCCACTATTTATCTGTCTCCTGCTAATTCTGCCATGGAAATGCAGCAAAATGTGCCTTCGCATCTGTACCTAGTATAGACTGAAAAAAGACACCATAAGCAACTACCATTTTGGTGGTGTCTCGTGAGTTGATTCGATTCGATTTTCAGTTTCAACATTGATCAAAAATTCTTGATTAAATCTTATCTTCCATCTCATCCTTTAATCAGAAACACCATTTTGCAGGGTGTAGCTTATTCTGTTGCATTTTGGAAGGATTGTATAGTTTATAATTATTACGATGATTTAGTTTCATAAGATTAAGATTTTCCATCGAGATGAATATTATAATGTAACAAGTATCATGCACGAAGACCTATCGATGTTTGGCTCAATTCAACTTCATTTTATCGAGGAAGTTTTAGATTCTCGACGACTAATTTCCACCAAGGACTCGTCTTGCGTGATTTACACAACATAATGGTCGCCGCGATAAATTCGAGATCTAAGGAAAGGACAATTCTCGTTTGCGTCGTGCGTTTCGACTGAGATATGTGGGACGTCGCGTCCAACTACAAAGCCGTCAACGTGACGCATAAATCTTTGCGAAAGCAGCCTCGTGAGCGAGTAAAGTCATTTTAAAGATGCTCTCCTTTTGCACGGATCCATTTTTCTAATTTTCATGCAATTATTTGCACTGCGTTCTAATCGTGTTTATCGTGCATAATCATTTCCATTGATTATTAAACTTATAGCGACCGATCTTTCGTTGAAATCTCTGCATTCTGCCATATTCTCGATCACTAATTTCACCAGAACGCTATCCTAGATGATAACAAAGGGTCTGGCCATCTGTCTATCTTGAAGGATCCAATCGGTACGACTCGCGCGTACGGATTAATTATCCTGCTAGTTGGCCACGAGTGTGAAATCGTGCAACGCCGAACGAATGAAAATTAGCCATGCTTTATCGCGCATTTCTACTCGTGCTCTCGCCATTCATCACCGAATAATTAGGAGACAAGTTCACCGTGGCTCGCGGCAATTAGGTAAACTAGAGGGCGTGGTGTTCTATTTCGGCGACGCTCGCTGTGCTCCTCGTCGGGTTCCTCCGCACGCTTCTTCGCGTTTTAAACTCCTTTTTGCACCGTTGCCTTTCACGCCAACCCTTTCCTTCTTCTTCTTCTTCTTCTTCTTCTTCGTGGAGCTCGTTCGTCAATGCAACCGAGTCAGAAAGTCGACGACAAATGAGCCACGCGAGAGTATCGCACCCTCCGAAAATATTTTCCTCTTCCGTTTGTCGGCATGCTTCCGGTAAAAAATGTCTTTCGTTTAAGACGTTCGTTAGAAAAAAAAGAAAAAAAAGAAAAAAAAAAAAATTGTCCATATAAATATCTTGACGATTGAAAAAAAGAAAAAGTAAATAGGATAAACGTGATACTTCTTAAGATGAAACGTTTGGAAACATTGTGCTAATGCAACAGATGCAACCATTCAAATCTAAAATATAAACACACGCAACTTGTACAGTTTGATATTATTATCTACGCACACTGTTTCCCAGCATTCGAGTTGGAATCCTTCCTGAATTTACACGTGCACAAGCGTGCACGTCTCACGACGTGGTCCACGTCGAGTGAATTAGAGGCGGTACGGTTTTAGCCGACGATTCTGTAGTACGGGGCTGAAGAGAAGTCTCGAAAAACGCGCGAGAAACGCGACAATTACGTCGCCATCTGACAATTAGTAGCCGGTAAACGACACCCCGCGGTCCTGGTAACCACGCCGCAAATACTTTTTTCGAGATATTTATTGCACCTCCGACCGTAAGGATGGCACGACTCGATTCATTCTCCTCCCGAACGAAGAATCTTTTGTCATCGATTTATTGACATTAAAATAAACGATCCTCTTCGCGTTCGATGCCACGATAGATGAGTTCTTGTTTCTTAGAAATCTTCGTTGGAATCATTCAGTACTTCGAATGCTAATTATATTCAAACGATGTGAAAGACATAGCGTCGAATTTTTGTTATACAAAAGGATTTATAGTATGCTGATAAAGGTGATAAAACGAGGTACAAAGTATTTGTACACCACGACACGGATGATATCGCTGTGACGCGAGTATTCTTTTTTTCATCAAAGTAACAGACATATATTCAGCGGTGGTGCGTCGTGCTGCCACCGTTTTTCGTCGGATGACGAATGGGCAGATAATTAGAAGATGATCCCTGCTGCTTAGAACGCGGTCCTGTTACCAGTCGACTAAAAGAGACCCCAAAGACATTCCTCATGAGCGGAGGCGCGACGTCTTGTACCGGCGGCTTGTAAGCCCGGGATAAATATAAATATAAACAACTTCGACGGGCAAAAAAGTTACGAGATTGATGAGGAAAAAAAAATCTTACGGGGGTAATTGGGCCCGGTTGGGTTAAAAAGAGACGATGTTTCTATTGCTTATATTCTCGATCCGATTTAAAAGTAATTAAAATGAGAACAGAGAAATCGTCGCTGCGCATAAAACATCGCTTTATCATTAATGATAGCCCTTTGTCATCGCGTCGGTTGTTTAAATCTAGTTCCGCTCATTCCTGATCAAACACCGAATGCAATGTTATACTTTATAATTTGCGGTAGCCTGCTGTTTAATCTCACGTGACACACGTGTTATTAGAGCTCATTTAATTACGACGCGTTTTCATTCCATTTTATCGTGCTGAAGTAACACGACCGGCGTCGCGCAATTATTTGATAATTACACGATAAGGAAACGTTGTTTAATTATCATTCTTCGCCAATGTACACTGCTGAACACATATAGAGACGGAGAAAAGCAATGTGTAATCTTTTTCGCGGTGTTACCAGAGGCGTGTACTAGCAGCAGCGGTGCCAACTCCACGACAGGTGTGGATAGAGAGGTTCAAGAAAAAAGTGACAGTGCTATTAGCGATGACGAAAGAAAGAAGAGGCCTCGCACAGCGTTCACAGCGGCGCAAATTAAATCATTGGAAGCGGAGTTCGAGAGGAACAAATACCTGAGCGTGGCGAAGAGGTTACAGCTCAGCAAGAGTCTAAAGCTGACTGAAACTCAGGTACGTGGTATATAATTTGTGTCGTTATTCGGTTCAAACAGCGATATAACGGAGAGCGATTCGTCCGAAGATACCGTTTCACGCGGGGGAGAAAAATGATCCCATTATATTTTACAATAATGAAAGACACCGGAGCTGAGCAAGATTCCCTTGTGATTAAACGGAAACACATTTCGCGGAAGTTGGTTCGAACAAGATGCACCGCACACAATAAATTGCGATAACGTCTGCGACTTCCGTAGTCTAGGACACCTGAAATAGTTTAAGTTCCTTGTACCATGAGATCCTCAAAATCAACCGAGCACTGAATTATGACTCTGAAGGCCACCATATGTGTAGGCGCCGCGTCGTGGCGCCATGGGGGAAGATCGCCCTTTAGGACCAATTAGCACTTGTACGCCCTTTCTTCTCGCGAGTAGAATGGGAGTATGGGAATGCAAAATGTTGGCCGCTTCCTTTCGCGGAAGTGTTTAATTAATCATTGTACTCCATATAAATTGCATTCTACTTAGAAATTCGATCCTTTTTGTTTCCCATCGGCGCCATGCGTCTTTTTGCTCGTTTTTCCATGCAACTTGGTTTCTGGTTTCTAATATTATCCTAGCAATCTGAAGTGCTTAGCTTTCAACTGAGATTTAGATAATCCTCGCGTTAACTGCACAACAGTGTAGAATGGATAGCGACAGTTACATAATTCTACCATTTACTTTATAGCGTAAGACGTGGACCGCTGTTGCACCGCTTTAAACTAATTAATTTATGATAATACCCCAGATATTTTCCGTTCAGTCGGATTGCAATCGTGCAGACCTGCTATGTTGCAAGCTGTAGCAATTGCCAGAACGGTAGAAATATCGCGGGGCACCGTGAACGAGGCAGATAATTATCTTCGCGATCACAGCTAAAGGGAAGGATGATCAGACGACGGATCAGAGGGAAGAAAGAGACGTGTCGTGGCGCAGACATAACTGTCACAATATTTCTCGTAGTTAACGAGCCAGCTCTGCGAGTCCCCTTCTTCTTGCACTGCTGTTCCTCCGATTCCTGCGTACGTTTCCAGCATACCACACGAACGAAGCATCCCGAGACAACGGATGCTTCGAGGCGACGGACCGAAGAGGCGTCGATTTTTTAATTAGGATATATTACCACTTTGAGCGTTCTGAATCCGGTTTAGGCGTTCCCCTTCAGAAAATTCTGTAGAAATCGTGTCCAAGATGCTCGCATCATTTTTTCCCGCGTCGCTTCACGTGTTTGCCTTTTTTCTTATGGTTGGGATTAATCCACTTCTCCCTGTGAAACGCTCGAATTAAAGTGTTCCTTCGAGTTCGTGATATTCTTTAAAGGTCATTGAATTGTTGCCACTTTTTAACGCGACGCGCAAATGTTTTAGTTTTCGTTTAAACACATTTAAAAAAATAAGAGCTTGCAGAGCTTCCGATTTTACGTGTATTGGCAAAAAGCTTTGTAAGCTTATTAATGCTGTAATCTTATTTTATGCTGAATCGGTAACATTGAGAGTGACACTAAATTGGTAAAGGAGCACGCATGTCCTCGAAACCCTGGACAAAAAAAAGCATCGGATATTAGGTCTATTCTGTACCTCGTCTGTGCTACAAACACCCTGTACATAAATACTGATTGTAATTAGATCGGAACTAACTCAGTGTTGCTATATTTAATTATAATTCCTATCGTCTCAGTAGCGCTGCTCTCTTATTTTTCTCCGAACCGATAATGTTGCGTGTGACACGAAAATGGTAACGAGGGCTACGCAGCCCCCGGACCGTGTGACCCAAATTTACATTGCATGATAGGTCTATGTTATACCTCGTCTGTGGTTATACGGTGGATCAAAGTATAAAAAATGACATCAGTATAAATTCAGACGTTTTTATTATAGCGCAGAGGGAGACAGAACTTTGCTGACACCTAAGACCTTCTCATCATGAGCTGCTTGATCTTGAATAATTTTAGCATATTTTTCATTGTCCTGCAAATCTTCTTCATCCAACATTTCTTGCATTCTCTGTTTATAGCTGTAGTAATACAACATACATGATCTTATCTTTTTAAACTTTACCTCGCACAAACAGGATTTATAAAACTACCTTAAAGCTATACTTACATCTCACTGTCAGGATTATTTTCCTGATTTCTACATTTTTCTAATTTCTTTTCCAAAGCCCTCACCACTTCCCTCGAGGGGGGCTCTACACATTTAGCCATAGATCTTATTTCTATAATACAAAGTTTATAAGCTAGTTATAATGTATCACAAAAATATTTCTAAGCAATATGAATGAAAATGGATATATTTACTTCTTACTGCTTCTATGATACATGCTAAATGTTCTTTCGAGAACAAGATATCGGTTACATAATTGTCCAGATTGGCAGACGCTCTGGATGCAGCGTGTAACGTTGCAGCTAATGCAACTTGGCTCGGAGCATATAGCAAAACGCTGTCGGTCAAGAATACTCTCTCTAAAAATTCATCAATATATGGCCTCAACCTTTCTGGATTTTCCAAAGAGATATATCTTGTCTAAAAGTACAACGATTGAATTTATCTGAATACCAAATTGGTATCGATATAAATATCGAAAATATACCTTAATATCTATCATCAGTCCCTCTACAGGTCTGAATGGATTGTGTACTGTCAAGTTATAATTTAATTGCTGCATAAGGAGCAATTCATTATTAAGTATAATGTCAGACGCCTTTTCTCTATCCCCCTTAATGTTAGCAACAAACTGATATATGGAAACATTGAATTCCTCTACCTGAAATAAACTACTGTAACAAACCGTAAACGTTCATAGACAAGTTACTAGAAGAATGGATAGTTACTTTACAAGCCAAGTAGACACATGTGACTAAAATCTCTTTGGGATGGAAATCCATGACACTGTTTCTCAGATAAAATCTTTTGAAATAATGCAACGCGGTTGCTACAGTAGCACGTGGCATTGAAGGTGTGAAACGACGACAAAAATCTCTTAATTGTAATTCGTAAAAACGAAGCAACGTGCGCTCTTCCGTGTCAGACAAAAAATATTCCTCCCTTTCCTCTGCCTTTCAAATCGTATATTTTACATTACAAATGGAGAATACAACAAATATAACATTTACCAACTATTCAATGAACGATAAATACGTGACGAGAATTGAAACGAAAAATGAAATAGAAAAATAATACAAAACAGTACTATATATGTTTCGGTGTTTCGATACATTTATCGATAGAGCAAAATGTGTATATAACCTATAAATCCTTATAATTAACTCGAAAATTATAGTTCTATCTTTAATCGTAAGACGCGTAATAAAAATTACGTTCTAATCAGCGCACGAAGTAACAACGTTAACTTACCGTTAAAAATGCGACGACTTACCGTCATATTCGCACCATGTCTTTGAATAAACTCTGCGTTCGTTTTCTCTCTCAACGCTGTTAAATCATTTTCGTCGCCAAACATCCAATACCTTCTCTGTGAACTCTGCGGGAACATCGTTGTTCTGTTTTCGACAAGTCTATTTAACGAACGAAATATTCGGAAACGAAATTCAAAATTGACACTTGCACCATGAAACAACGCGGTAAAAACAGATGCTGAACATTCAAGATGGCGTATTCGGACGATGTTTGAACCAGTGTACCGAAGAGGGCAGCATTTGATGCACTTTCTAGCGTTTCGTGTCGATACGGTCACGAACTACATCATGGACGCGATATTCAATCTCGTCGCAGGAAAAGTTTTGTTCGCGAAGAAAAAACGTAGATTAAATACAAGACCATTAATAATAGGTACAACGTGTAATTAGGTTTCTTTAAACAGAAAAAAAAAAATATATAAGAGCAATGTTTGTTTTCGTTATAGAATAAGCGGAGTGCAAGAATGCATGCAACCAGTAATGTATGCGCTCCATTGATACAGTTGGCATTCGTGCAGGATCCACATTCGACAAATAGCGGAATGTGCGTAGAACAATTAAAATAACAGGTAATAATTTGATTTCTTTTGGATACGACTGTTGTTACGTTCAATTTCTATGTTTTTCATTCGGTTTTTACTAAAGTTATATTCGAAAATAAGAATATATCAGACACGTATGCTTAACACGTTTATCAACCTCGATTAATCCTACATGTTACATATTTTTTTTTATCCGATCGTTACATTCTTAAAAAAAAACAATATTAATGATCGAGTATCGCTCATAGTAATAATTGAGTATCAAATATTGAGTATCAGTGGTTGGAAAGATGTCGTTTTAAAATGAAAAAATTATCGATGCAGCAAAGGTTAGAACATTAGGATAAGTAATCGAACATTCGATGTCACGAACTACTCGTCTAGTGCGTTTCACGGTGTCAATGTTAAAAATGAACAGAAATGCAAGATTACGTATGCGATAAAAAATGTCAGAAAATAATAAATGCCCAATAAACGAAGAATGCATAGAGGCAACCAGAGAATTAATTTTACAACAATAGTATGAGCTTGAAGTATGACTTTCTCAAACGCTGGTGGTCAAGAAGTAACCGCACAAAGATACGAGCTAGTGAATACTACAGAGGTTAGAGTTTTCGGTAAAAGGGATCATATTTTCTGGTAACGTGATTGTACGTGCCAGTAATAAACAAGATCGGCGAATGGTTGATAGAGGCTCAGAGGTGGGGGTCCAATTTTAATATGTACGCCCCCGCAAGCGGTTGCACGTCGGATCTGAGGGGGCGTTCCTACGACCCTTTGTCAACCGACGACGCCGCTGCATCTTATCACGATCAAGACTTGGGATCTCCCATTCTGCTCTTCCACCTCGTTCAGCCCTCGAGGCCATCCCGGTGCTGCCGCTTGTTCAAGCAAAGACGTTGCCTCGACGTCTCGGTGGCTATAACTTTCTACTTTTTGCACATTGATTTATGCTTCTTTATGCTACGCGACGATACGTCGTCGTGTGGTACAGTGTGGATGTCTTAAAATTTAGCCAAGCATCTGCATCTCGTATCGCATGGATCTGAGATGGAAGATAAAGAGAACTGTCTCGGAATTTCTATCACCCTGAATTAATTCTTACATAAATAATGAAATACAAAGTCCTAGTGTACAATATGTAGTACAATATGCAGTACGTATGTTTAAATTATGGATAGTTAAATAATCGGTGGCAATTTTCAATTTCGACGACCGATACGAGATACGTTGCCGCTCGAGAGGTTTAATTTCCGACGAAATTCACGTCGGGAAACGATATGGCACCGAAAGTGAAGTACATCCGCCATTAATCTAATATTGCGGTTGCCGCCGCCCTCGACTTTGCGTGCTGCACCCTTCCGCGCCGAAGCTTACTCCCTTCGTACAAATACAAACACTAACACTTTACCATTGTGGACAAGAACCTATACACGAATAGCTCGTATACCATGATATCTCGTGCTCGTACTGTGAACACGGAGAAAAGGAGAGCCAATCGGTTCGGTTTACTGGCAACGATAATGCAAAATCAATGTCTGGGATGGCGTACGAGGTGTGACGGGTAAAGTGGATTACCTTCGCACCCTTTTACCCCAATGGTTCACCGCAATCAAGAGGAACTTTCTATTAAATTGGTGTTGTTTCGGTTGCCAGATACGAGGCACGAGTGAAATAACCGAACATACAAAGAGACACTTAGGGGTTTCGAAGTTGTACCATCAAACGATGCGTTTGAATGCAAAAGCATCGCATGTGTATGCAACTTTTTTTTTACATGCGTGACCTAGTGTATCGCATGACCGTTAGCTTGCCGTGGTATCGTCGTCGGTTAACCCGCAAAAAGCGGTATCACGCCTGCTCCTAACACTCTACGTCTGATCGGTCGGGTATCTTGCACGCGAGCCTTCGGCGATCGAAACCTTTTCGTGTGTTGTTCGTCATGATGGACGTACTGTTTGCATATTATATGAAGTTGCTGGTCACAACTCTTCTTTTTCTCGCCTAAAAGTGACCGCCATTAGGCCGACATTGTTTCTGAAATCGCGTTACGCGAGTAACGATGCTTCAAACGATTTGCTTCGTAAATGAAATGAAATGTATGCAGCGAATGAAAAAACGTAATGAAAAAAAAAGAAAACAAAATTGTGGGCACGGTGGATCGTTGAATTACAGTACGATTCTGTTAAGAGACTATTTTCTGAAGGGACTACCAAGAATTTACTGTACGTTGAAATCGAACATAAATAAGCGCGAAACGCACAAATATAATATATATTGGCTTCTTTAATTATCGAATGAAGCCTCAGCTTCGTGTTAACAGGTAATATATCACTGCCTTCTGTACACGGCGTGCATTATCTACTATCGGATGTCTCGGATAATGTGCGTTCACTAGTCTGTGAAATGATTACGTACACCGTGTATACGAAACTAAATTTACCAGAGACGTCGTTACGTAACAAATCATAATCTCGCAGTCAGTGAGCGTAGATAGCTGGAAAATCGAGGTACACTGACTCACTGCAATTGCTGATGCATTTGTACACGTTTACGTGTAATACATTCACACAGGTGTGTACACGTGAATACGTTTATGTATACTCATCGTGTCCACCATCAACGTTTTCTTCATCGATGATGTCCTGTCATGTGAGTCATGGTGTTTATCCGAGACTACTACAATTTATCAGGACTGCCGTGGGCCCGGGACCATTACAAAGTCTTGCTATGGCTAACAATTTTATTTGGACAAACCGGTAAACGGATCAGTCCGATGTATTCCGTTTCTTACGCAGCATCTTTCTTTCTTGTCGTTCTTGAAGCGTGCCTGATTAAAGTTTCTATTGATCGACGAAATATAAGAAACTGCAGCGTACGCAGAGAGGCACGATTGTAATTTGCAAGATAAATACTTGGATACAGAAGTAAGGATAAGGAAACTTGTCGTGGATCTTGGATCGTGGATCGTCCGACGGCAAGCAACCGCAGGGGGGCACGGTTTTTCACCGATATTAAATCGCGATGCAAAATTATGATCACGCCGCGAAACGGTGTTCGAGATGTGTATCGAGATATAAATTGGAGTGATCGCGCGAACGAAACGCTGCTTCTGAACCAATTATCGTCTTTCAAATATCCACAGAAGCATCGGACCGCTCCGGGCATCGAAGATGCAAATAACACGGCTGCTGGAGATCGAGTACAGCGACAGTATTCGATCGTCAATACGCTTAACCATACATTTAACCGAGCGAATCATTAATTAACGATTTGTATTAATTGTCCATCGATAATGTAAATAAATAATTTCGTTGCGCGTACTCGATAAGTTTCTCTTTGTTTCCTTTTAAAGCCGGTAAGTTGTGGTACCGGTGAAAAAGTGACGGACCGAACGAAGCGATCATTATTAAACAATAAAAGAGCAGTGTCGTAAGTGGAACAAAGCAAACGAAAGGGACGAGGAGGGTGGAACGGAAGAATGGAGCCTCGAAGACGGCTGCCCGAACGCAACCTTCGCCCCCGGCGGGACCATGGTCGGCGAAACACGCGTTCAACAATAAGAAACATTCAGTGAAGACGAGGAACGGTGGAAAGCGAAGGAGAAAGTAACGCAGAAAGAAAGAGCAAGGCAATCCTTGGTTGTATACGGTATAATTACAGAGGGCAGAGCAGTGGCTAGACCCACTGCAGCAACTTATCGTTGCCCAAGGCGCCAGCATACTCGAAATCAGCGGGACTCGATCCTGTTGCGACTTGGTCCTAATTCGTATTCGTGCCCCGGGTGTAGCAGATAGTATACGTCTCGAAAAACGGCGGAAGGACCGGCAGGAATCTCCTATACTACACCCTTCCTCCCTATCTGCGGTTTTCTTCTTATCTCATTTTAGCAATGCAAATCTTGATGGTTAACAGTAACCCATATGTTCTATGATTTTGACAAAATTATTGTGGAACATCGTTCGGAAAAATCTATTATAAATGCTGGATGTAAACTCTAGTAATTTATTCCCGGTTGCGATTGAAAAATTATTACAAGTAGAATCTATAAGGTTCTAGCTTCCTCTCTTACGCCTGTGAACATGAACTCACTTACGAAACCTTTCTGATACGAAGTGTAAGAGATCTATGGTAATTTTATTTTTACTCTTAATACGAGAGGAGTAGCGACCTCGAATCCTCTAATTTCGGTTAGCCGCAGCCACCGATAATTAACGACCATAATCAAGGGGCCAGTCCACGTGACGCAACGTAACGAAACGTAACACGGCGCTTCGAGAACCCCCTACGGGTGAGGCGTGTGCATTAAGATGAATGTATGACTACCCAATTGCATCTACGTGCATGTTGCATTTGTGTTAAATGTATCAACGTGGGTGACACGGAGAAAAATGTTCGACCTTATCAGATGTCGCTAATTAGTTTATGATGAGCCAAATAGGGAAAATGTGCGACACTGTTTAGACTATCTGATTGTCATTCACCGGACCGAGTAACGGCTCATAGTAAATTATAGGTGCATTAGAGTTTATTAGAGTTATTAACTAATTTCAGTGAAAAAGAAAAAAACTCCCAGTGCTAACGAAGATAAGCGACGAGGTCTAATTAGAAATTTGGAACAGATCCATGTGAACGTTGCCGTTATTTTACCGTGCGCATGAAGAATCGCTTTTACAGCGGTGAGTTAGTGCAGTCTAAATATTTTGTTCTTATAATTACATGGTGCATGGTTGCGCCATAAATGGAAGACGACAACCTTGTACCAGGCTGCGTGAGAGACTTCGAAGCGCGATTACGTTTCGCGGTCTCGGCTTGCGTGCAGTTTTTTTTTTTTTTTTTT
>SMSQ01004289.1:20637-31243 GCA_019453375.1 Ctenoplectra terminalis | reverse complement strand
TTTTTTTTTTTTTTTTTTCTTTTTTCTTCTTTTTTTCATACACTGAACACGGAAAGGAAAGCGTTCTGTGAATGCGACAGAATAATGCAGCCAGTCTGTACAATGGTGAATACAAAAATTCAAAGAAAATTTAATTGATCGGATTATCATTTAAATGGAAAGAACTGGCACTCGAGACTCAACTGGTATTAAGACCGGTATCTTATCTCAATCTGCGCACGTTTATTTTTATTTCATACGCAAAGTGCATTGTACTCGAGTGTGCAACATATTAGGGGTAGTTTTATTGACAAAACTTAAAACTGGTTCCTGATTTTTAAAACGTAGGGAACGAAGAAACGGTACACACTCGCTAGTATATAGTACGCATCTCGTGAGCAAAGATTATCCACTTTTGCGGTAATTTGTGGCTGCCGATGCGCACGCTGTATCGCGCAAGATGGCCGCCAACTCGCGATCGCTGATTGGCGATGGCGGGGCGGGTTATTTGAGCGGCGGTTGGTGGTTCCAGCACGGCCTGGTGCGAGTAATTTTGATCGTGATTATACTAATTTCATAGTATGCCCCTTCTCGGTGGCTTAAGCACTGGGTGAGTTCACAAGAGCAGCAGTACAGGGCAAGAGTACCTGTGCTAGCGAAATCGAACGCCATTTGTAGGATTCCTTTCGACGCGTCTCAAAGTGATTTTGTGTTTTCAAATTTATATACTTGAGTGTATTGACGACAGTTCACAGAAAATTTCATGCAGGTAAGTGTATTCTACCTTTTCTAATAGAACGGTACGGTTTCAGCAGAAACCATTCAGCATGCACGCGATAACAATGTCACGATGTTAAAACCGCGATTACTTTTATAAGGTTACATACGTACAGTGAATTGCTTCACTTGATGTCGCTGCTGTACATCGATCGTTTGCATCTAATGTTCCACCTGTAATATGTCACACACGCTGGCTACCACAGGAATATGGTGCACGTTTTAAAATATATGATAATGTATCTTTTCGTCGCAAAGAAGGAGAAAAACATGCTGAGCGTGTGAAGCCGCCTAGGCTATTGCTATTAACGTCAGCTATATTGAACCATAATTATTCTGCGTTGTTAGTGCGGCGTATTCCCTGGCAAAAGGCCCCTGTTTTGCTTTCCTCTTTTCCCGCCCCTCTTCTTCCCTTTCTGTCTCTAACATTTTCCATCCTTGTTTCTTTCCCTGTTGCTTCTTCTGCGTCTCTCTTTCACTCTTTTAAGCTCATTGCCTCTCTCCTCCCCGTGGACAACGAGCGGAGCATCGCCGCCACGGCGGTGGGGGCTAAATTACCACAATTTTGTACTTTTTATACCGCGAGGGAAAAAAAGAGGATAATTTTTGGTGGAAACGCAACAATTTTATCGGCCGTTGTTATGTGAGATCAGTTGGTGTCTACTGCTGCTGCGCGTTACACCTGCCTGTCTCGTGTGCTCCGCTCTGGACTCTAGAACAACGAGCTCTCTTCCCTTTGTCATCTTAATTCCTCGCAAAGTTTTTTGCATCGTTTCGATTCCGAAGTTAACACGTCGGTGTCCCTTTTTCCATCTATCAAGATTCATTTATATCGCCGCCATTTTGGTGACCTTGACCAAGGTTTCAGCCAAGTCCACGTTGTGGATATCTTCTACTTTTTATCGTTTGCTTACTTAAGTAAAAGTGACAGTTAAAAACAGCGGTGTACACGCTGAAGTGTAAAGTTTAGTGTTAGCTTGAAAAAATTTAGTGTCTTTATTCTTTCGAAATCTGTTTTTTTACGCGAGTGATACACCGTACATTAAAATGTATACTGAGAATGTGAATAGCCGCCATTTTGGTGAACACGATTCTTTCCCCTAACGATTTCTGGCTATAGTGATGTTATAAGTGAAAGGAGGATCGTGCAGAAACGGAAATTTCTGTGAAAACGATGATCTCATAAAAATATAGTATTTTCTACTTTTAGTAAAATAATTTTTTCGTAGAAAAAGTGTAAGAACACTGCAGGATGTTTAATTAATCGATCACGTGAGTGTTGAGGTGCTATGGTGGACAAACCATTGACGTATATATTTTTTTGACGAACTAATTAGAATTGTGAAATAAAATTTCAATATAATATCGGTGATATAAGACGCTAATACATGCTATTTATTCTTTAACTGTTAACTACATAAAAAAAACCTTCTTTTTCGTTTTGCTTTATCCTCCAGATAAATTCTTCAACTGTTCCAACATGCCGCAGGCACAGACATCACTGTCACGAGAGATTTATACTCCTTGAAAACTACATGCTTGCACGAGCATACAATGCTGCTCACTTTGTGCATAAAATACTTGTTTCTTTATTTATTTACTCGCTGTTTTACTTTCTTCTTAACGGACGATGTCTTCGAGAACATCTTGTACCTTGCGAGTGGACTTAAAGAAGTAAATTAATTTATAAAAATCTTTACGAACAAAAATTCTTCAAGATTCTTTTCTGCGATCTTCTTCGGAAGGATGGTTCTTCGACTTACAACTTTAAATTTACAACTGGCGTCACACGGTAATGTTTCACGATGTAAAAGCTGTAGATTCGCTAAGCGGAAAGGAAATTTTGCATTCTTGCGGTTCTTCTCGTGGATCATAGAATTGGTGAAGCCGTCGGATCCTTATTGATGCCGAGGATATCTATCGCTCCCGGGCTTGCTGGACCAACGTTGAAAAAGGGGGAGAAAGAGGCAATAAAACCGCAAGGGCGAAAAGGACGGAGGTAAATAACGGTGGAGAAGGCGTGGTTGGCGCGATGCGGCGCCCTCAAAGCACGATCGCCCCTCGAGGGTACACCTTTTAAGAGTTCGAGGTACGAGGACCGTCGAAACTGGGAGCCCTGGAGATAAGATCCTCCTAGTTATCGAGCGGACTCCCGTTTACGATCGATGTACCAGAACCCATCCACGGCTTTTGATATTCCCGCAGGCGAATCGATCCTTCCACCTTTTGATTTCATTGTGTCTCAGAAATGTGGCCTTGATCATCTACAAGGACGATTCTTCCTAAAATTGCCTAGTATGCGTTGGTAGCTGCTTCTTCGAAACGCCTTCAATCTCGGCACGACGAAGTATTCGAGATCGAACAGGGTTCTTGTACTTATCCGACGGCCAGAAGGTATCATGAGCTAGATTGTCGTTTCATTCGAAGTTAATTCAAGAAAGAAAGGAAGAGGCGATGAAGATTGTTTATCTAATGGCGCCATCAGGACACCATGATGATCCACTTCCAGGAAATCAGAAAGAACGTTCTATAATTCTTCAGGAAACACTCGTACAAATGGGTACCTTTGAATTAGACCAGCCGAAAGAGGCATTAACGACGATACGATGACCCCCGAGCTGTGGAAACAAAGACCGAGATGTAAAAATGAAAGAACATACATCGTTTAAGACGACGGTAATTACAGACTCTGTTCTATCTTGTGGGACAGCCGCGGCAGATGTAGCTAATGATAGCCTAAATGTGCCGATGTGTCCCGTTTCAAGGAAGACGCATTCGGCTTTCTAGAATTTTGACCCCGTCGATCGGGATTTCGATCTAATAATCGGTACAATGGAACCAAGAGTAAACTAGTAAGAAGATTGACTTTGAACCAGATGATTTCGTTTACCAAAAGCTCCGTGCAACGTGGAAAATTTGTGGAATCAAGATTCTAATTTACCGGACAGAATTGGATGAAAGAACTCTATTGGGAGAAAAATCTCATCTATATGCAGATTTTTCGCAGTGAAATTAAAGTTCTCTGTCTTTTTGCGCGAGCTGCTTATAACCAACTGTGTCCAAAAGGACGAAGATCCGTCGCTCGACTTGGACCGGACCCGCCCTGCGACTCCTCGAGTCTTTAATTACCAAAAATTTTACGAGCCGCGCGTCCACTTCTGTCACTTGTTTGTTCAAGCACGCCGGAAGTCTTAGCTAATTGATTATCTGCTAATTTGTAACGTTGCCGGTTTAGATAATGCGGGAGATCAGCTTTGCGACGGTTTCTCCTACTACGTTTCATCTTTTTATAACCCGATGAATGCCAATGATATCATTATCTCACGCCTGTATTCGTAGTTAGATTTAGAGCATTTATCTGAGCTGGAAATTTTTTACTCTGAAAGTTCAATTTGTTTTCTTTTTCCTCTTTCAAATGCCTGATTTTCCACACCTATTCGACTTGGAAACGATCAATCAGATTTGCAAGTGGCATAAGTTAAAAGTTTTTCCTCGCTAATAGACTGTATTATTGACACGTTGGTAGTGGTTCTGCGTGAGAGCAGAGAGGGTTTAATGTTTACCCTCGTCTTGTTCGTGGATTGGATAATTGTATCAAACTTGATCTGATGGGGACAACGTAATTCGAGGTTGTTGAGTGCAATCTTGGCGCCATACTCTAATCGCGACAAAACAATAGATTTGTGCCTCATAATCGGTTCAAATAACACTTCAGTATAATAATTATGTTATCGATTCCTCAATTACACGCGGCAACTTTTTACTTTGCGACACACTTCATTTAATCGAGAAATATCCTAATTCAACGTAATAGTACAAGTCGTATACGCATGGCGTACACGTTTCCACACATTACAACTCTTCAAAGTTATCTATCTAGCCAAGGAAAACCTGTTTACCATACTAGATAATCGACTTACAGTTCAACTCTTTGATCTTCCTTCGTTTCTAAAACAATCCTCCGATACGGAAGGGTTACTAGACCATTATAGATCATTTCTTTGAGCAGCTGTGTTACATCCAGAGGCGCAAAAGTTAACGCGTTAGATCGGATAAGTATGATCGGGGCTGTTAGGTCCGTGCGATGCTCTAAACGTGAGTGTCTCAGAGGTCCACTTTCGAGGTCACAGCCGGCTGTCTTTTTCGCGGTGGATCGTGGATGGTGAGCTGATCGCATAAGCCGGCTCCACGGGCCAGGACCGCGTAATAACACGGCAGCACGAAACAAACCGACGAATTAGGTACTATCAGGTTCTGCGAAAGCGGTCGACAGACGGACGTAGCAGGACGGATGGACAGACAGCTAGCGCAAGGGCCCAACGTGCCGAAGAACGAGGAACTGTTGAGGGGGGCATTGGGGTATGGGGAAGGAAGGGAAGCCTCGAAAGGGCCTGGCCTCGTGCAATTACGGGGCCCTGGCAACCCCGACATTATCCCCAATTATCCGCGTGCGTTTTGAGGTTAGGTTTTCGGGTCCCCTCCGGGCCAAGAGGCGCGCAAGAGCCACCGCGAGGCATCGCGACCCAAGCGTCCACGTAAACCTTTAAAGAAACTGGAGACAAAGAGAAGGGTAGAGCTGGATGGAAAGAGAGACTTTTGTGTGTACGAACGATCTATTATATGGCGTCTGGCGTCAGACACAAATCGATCCAGCACGTTTTGGTTTTCTGGGTTGTATGCTTTCTCGCGAACCGCACGACCACAAGGCATGCGACCAATACGCCGTGAAGGGTTGATGCATGGCTATTTCCGTGACCGCAGATCGGATACCGCCGATACAATCACGGTGGAAGGAGGTCGAGTTGTAATGAGAGCCAGGTGAAAACCGTTAGAGATGAATTTTCACGATCAAAAGGTCGTATTCGATCTTTCCGTTCTGTTATACTTCGAATTGTGCCGATATTTCTCTCTCTCGTGATAAATTAGCAAGGAAACGGCTGTTTCGTGTATTAAATGCCCGTAATTATAGTCCTAGACGCTACATTAAGCGAAAAAGTAACCAGTGTTCAGTGAACTTTTGCAATTAGCATATAAGAAACGCTGTCTTGGTCTTGTGTGTAATTAGAAATACCGTTCGTGGTACGTGATACCTAGTATTAACCGATCCATCGAAGCGAAAGCGAAACCAAACAATATATTCATAACTACCTGGCCGAAACAGTTTAACCATGGTATAGTTTACCCAGGACTGACAAGAACACCTTGCTTTCATTCAAAGGGCGTAGTTCTTCGCGGTATCTGCTAACCTTTCACTGATCGTTGTTGCGATCTAAAGCACTTGATGGTAGGAAGGGCGAGGAACGATAGAACGATGAAAATAGGGCAGTTTCGAGGACTCGGGCGGACCTCGTGTCGGTTGGCGTGCTGGAAAAGATTTACAGTCTCCGCACCGGAAAGGGTACCGAGAGGGCGGTTGGTGGAAGAATGGTTTCCGGCGATAGCTTCTAGCTTTAGAGCCCTACACCTACATCCAGGTCGATACGCGTGCCAGCTCGAAATAGCGACGATAACTAGCTAACGCAAATATATTTGAAATTTTAACAATGCGGATATTATATCTTTCGTTGCCTATGATACATTTAATTCTTGTGTGTTTCTTTGTGAAAAAAATTTTGTGGATAATTTAAAGAATTCTTTTCGTTCTTTTCCTCGCGAAGAATAGGACACGGTAGTTTTATCTGATTCCACCTTTCTCTTGTTACCTTTTGAATCACGTGTCAGGTTCCGTTTGCATGTTTCTCGCATATGCACAATAATTCGTTATTGCATTCACAGGTTACACCTTCTCGGTACAATTTTCATAATGATATGCGAAGTGTCTGTGGCATTCACAGTCTGTTGCGTGGCTCCACCTGGCGTACAGAATGAAATAAGGCACCAGCTGACCAATTCACCTAATATATGCTTTCGAGCTCATATTCTTCGTTCCCAAAAAGATGAGACTCATAGATTACATTCTTTTCTGCCAACCGCACTTGACATTGGTATTCCATGGCCGTATCTTTTCCTTTTTCCGTTGCCTCTGTGTTCGAGTAAAAACTAAACATCGATCCTCGACGTAGAAAATATCGACAAATTTTTATTAGCCAGAAAATTGCTATCTGTGTCCTTTTAGCTCCTATACGATAATGGAGTTGGCCTAAGTTGGAAAATCATGTCCACAGACTGCTTATGCTTTTGAATGGGAGAACGTCGTGCAAGTTTTTCCATTACGCTTTAAAGAAGAACATCATGCTTCTGCCGCAAGAAAATTACATTCAAGTACCGAGTCGGTTGGAACGTGGCTGATTTCTCACGCGAATTTCTATATGCAGAAGGAGTCGCGAGTGTTTCTACGTTACACACTTCGGCTTGCTTCCCAACCGCGTGTGTAGGTTTCGAAATATCACGTTGCCCCGCTCTATAGTTCGGTGCCTATCAATCACTTGGCGCATGGTCCGGCAATAAGACTTCTCGAAGGAGGGAGCTATTATCCTGCCAGACTCTGGTGATGCACGACCTCCAAGCCGACGCTGGACCTTAAGCTCCCGCTGAACGATGGGCCGCCGCACGAAAATTCCGCGACTGCATACAAACCAGCAGGAATAAAATGGTGACCATCTCAAGAAAGTGCACCTCTTTTGTACCAAAAATTATCGATGCACACAGATGTCCGATGTTCTAAAGTGTCCACGTTGATTTAGATGTTTAACCGGACCGTTTCTTCGTTTAAATAAAAGAAAAAAGTTGATTGAATATAACGAACGAAAAGCAAAAGATCAAAGACGTACAAAGGCACGAGCATGAAAATTTAATAGCATGTATAAATCACGGATCGATGAAAAAGCAATGTAATGTACGCAAGGTTCGCCATTTAGGGGGAAGAGAATTATGACGCCAGGAAGCTGTACGTTCGTGTTTTATCCTGGACAGGACGGTATAATGAAAAATCGGACAGTACACATAAGTTAAGGCCTTACTCGAGAAAGAGAGATCGAACTCGTTCGCCTTTTGAATATTCATCGGTCGTGAGTTGGTCGTACCACGGCAGGCTTGAAAGTATCGAGCGCGATGAGGAATTTCCTATAATCGAATAGAAGATCTTTGAGATTAACGTTATTCTTCGACTACGAACAATAATTTATATAATTCTTCACGAACAAATATTTATACGCAGAGAGATATTATGCGATTCTTTTGTGAGACCTCTTCTAAATTCACACTGTGTCTTCCCTAGTGAGACTAATGAAATTATCGCAAGTGTAAGAGGAGATTAACCCCGGAACGAAGTTAGATCGCGTGATTCCTTAATTCCCTGCGGTCGGGCTCAGCCATCGTTCCATTGCTGTTCGTGACAACTGAGCTGCTGGGATGCGTGTACATTCCGCGATACAGAAATATTATCTAAGCAATGTCTGTTCACGTTTATGCGAAAAAGTACAATCGCATAATACGCACGCTACTGTATACATGTATACAAATTTTCCTCCCTTGTGAATTCGTAGATGCTCGGATAACACGCGATCTCAAAGGATGAAAAAAAAAGATACGATTTATACGATTCGAAATCTTGGTTTCATCGAGGTCGTACCCTGTGATATTTACAGAAAAAACCACGTAGAAATTGATAAATTTCTTGATCCGTGAAAGAATCATGAAACATCTATTGGAACAGAAAAAAAGAAAAAAAAAAAATAGACGACGCAAGGTCTACGCAGACAATAAGATTCTTAGCGTTCCTTGAACGAGCCACGATGGATTTGGGGTGTGTGTAATCGTTTACAAAATGACATGCAAATGCAATGGACATCCAAGGCGAGTCTGGTTTTTCAGGGCGTTACCCTCGGAAATTCTGGTCGGTTGGTTGGTCGATGGTGAACGTTGAGGGCGGCGCATCTGTCGGCGGAAGATTTATATCCCGAGGCCGAGGTTCCTCCACAGACTTACTCGTTGCGGTGTTACCTGCGTTAGGCACGCCAACAGAAAATACTTTCGAGTATTGTTCACCCCTATTGCTGTATCAATAATTTAAGTATTAGACCATTTAGCTGATTGAAAATACTTCACAGAAGAGTGAAGTGAAAAATAATTTTTCCGATATAATTATCGCAACATTTATACGCTTTATCTGTTGCACAATTGAAACTTAGGTTCTTTTTTATATTACCTAACACTTGTTACTATCTTAATTCATTTTTCGAGTAGTTACATCCTTTTATCTGTATTTCACTCGTATTTTGGCCGATAAAGGGGAGAAATAAGGAATCATGGGGGAGTATAATAATGACACGTGAGGGGATGAAATTCATCTATGGACTCGATAGAATAGCAGCACCGATAATCAGCTACCTTTGCAACCATGACGTCGAGGTTACCGAGTCCAGACTCAAAATGGAGGACTAGAACTTCACCGGCGCGGCGAGAAAACGATGCGCTGCGGCACGATTATATGTACTCGGCTGCGAGGGCCGTCCGGTCTATCAAAACCCGCTCGGCCATACATCAATGCCATCTATACGTATAATTTCGATGTCGACTGCCGCTCGTTTTATTTGCCGCGTGCAAAAGCGAAGGCGTACGCAACATGGTTTGAAGTTGGGTTGACCGGCATTGACGGTACGCATACTTTTAGCGATACCTTTCGATTGCATATCTTACGACGATAAAACGATCCTTCCTATAGATTTAAGGAAATCGTAGTTTAGGAAAGATGGAAAGTACGCGTTTCCAAAGGCTGAACATAATCTTTATACTCTGTGTGCTTAGACAAGTACGATAAGGTACCTCGAAGTCGTCATTCGAATAATCGAAATGGATAATTTGGCGTATCTTCTTCTGGTTAGTCAGCCAATGTTGGTGCACGATAAATCGTTAGTTGACGTAGCGAGATGCTAAAGAAGATGCACGGTATTATTGGCAGTTAAATGACACGGTATTATCCGAAGGTAATAAATGTCACAATGCAGTGTAATGACTCTGTAATTTTGGTCACTTAACCGGCGTTATACCTTCGGTTATAGACATGCGAGCGCCACGTTGTCGATCTTCATTTAGTCTCGTGGTAACAGGTTGAACAGATAACGCGCTATATTTATTGCATTTTCCGTTTAGATACAAGGCGATACCCGATGTGCCTTACTTATCGTTCAACATTTTCGTAATCCATCATGCGGATCGGAATACGCGAACGCGATCCACGATATCCGTGGCGAACAGAGAACACCGGCTCGAGATCGCTCTTTTATTGCATGCCTTCGTATTTCTTTCTCGGCCTGCTTTTTCAAGCTGACACTTAGGAATTAACAGATCGCTCGTTGGCAATTAAACCCCCTAAAGTCTAACTCTTCGCGTTGGTTCCCATGGTTGCACTATGTGCCCCGGCTCTTGGCCGGTGAAAAAAAAAGAGCGCATCGAAAGAAGGAAACGTGGGGATTCGAAGAGGTTACAGTAGAGAGGAGAAAGAGAGAGAGAGAGACGGGGAAGACAGACATCATCGACAACCCCGATGCACGGGGTACGCGAAGTTCCTCTGGTTGCGCCGGGGTCGTGAGAGCAGCGAGAAAAAAGGTCGGAGAGAAAAGAAAAAGCAGACCAGAAAAGATACTGCTCCGTTGCGGAGGGCAATATTTACGAGAAGGGTTGGGTCCTGCGAGTTCCAACCACGAGACGTAATTGCACCGGCAGGCTACTCTGATTTATTGGGTTATTACAGATCCTGCGTAAGAAAAGTTCGACCCGCGTGGCGTATGGATTTCTTTCACCATTCGGGTATCTTTGTAGCATTCAAGATGGCGTGGGAGGTATAGAAACAAAAGAGGGTAGTTTCTTCTAAAGACCTAAGTTTTGTTATTTTTCTTTTTTTTTTTTTTTT
>SMSQ01004288.1:20814-45462 GCA_019453375.1 Ctenoplectra terminalis | reverse complement strand
AAAAAAAAACAAAAAAAAAGGAAAAAAAACAATATGCAAGTCGGTCCAATTAAAATTACCACTTTGAATATATCTAAGACTTGAAAACTGAAAGAGATTTTCAAACAGGTAAAATTTACAAGAATCAATCGTATGGCTACAACAATTTATTTAAATAGTCAATTAAACGGTCAATTAACCTTTACCACAAAAATTTCTTAATTTCTTCATTCCTTCCACAGTTCCGGATATATTCAGAGCAGTAATTTCTATATTACAAATTAACTTCATAGCTGATGCATATTTACAAATTTGATTAAAAAATTACCACACATGAACCAGTAGACACACAGTCAAACCCCAAGCAACGTCCAAAATATCCGAACACTAACCCTATAATTTTCCCCTTCGATTTTCCACAAAAGGAAATTTCCCAAAACCATCAAACTCTCCCTATCATTCGCACGCAGCTATGCACATTGCATCCCCGGCTCCCCAAACTCGATCCTCTCTAAACTCGAAGGCCTGTACCATCGAAACTAACACAATTTCACCTTATTTCTGTTACCGAGGATCACCCCGTGGTTCACACGTTGCGCTATTTTTACCACGCTCGGTGTATCGATGTACGAGCGGCCAGAGAACCCTATAAATCTTGGAGATGGCTACAGGCGAACGTGACTCGGGGGAATAAATGTGGAGACGAAGGTGACAGCTAGTGACTAGTCGAGAGTTGGATCAGGACGTCGGTTACGGTCGACGTCGCGGTCCGCGGGATCAAAAACTCGATTCAACGATCGCTAGAGTTTCCTTGCGAACAAGCAGTTTCCGGTATCTAGCGTCGGCCGTGTGAACAACCTCGGCTACTTTCCGCGGGACCACGGCAATCTTATTGAAACTTTCCGAAGGAGATACGTTGCGCAGGAACTTCGTAAGTTCGCGAGAAGAGGAGCCGAAAACCTCCACGATCCGTTCGCGACAGTTCCCGGGAACAAATTGTCGAGGAGTTTCGAGTGGACGAGGACTACGACCCTGTTTTGCATCGGAATCTATTGGAAAGGAGAAATAAATGTCCAAGGAAGTGAACAGTGGTTCCATGATTTTTTCTTCTTCTTTCTTTTCTTGGTTCAAGTGTTTAGTTAAAATTTAGTTAAAATTTAGTTAAAATGGAGGAACGAGAGGATGGAGGGGTTGGAAGTAATTTTTCATGGACGAGAAATAGACCGGGTCTATTTTTGGGATTGCTGGAGTGGTATCTCTTTAGGAGAAGACTCGTTTATTTACAAGAGCTGGGTCACTGACACTTTTTACTAGAAATATCTTTGGTATTCCGAGTACTACGAAGAAGTTCCGAGATGTTAGATTTATGATTTAAAGGGATAGCTGTGGTGGTAATAAATTCGTGATGAAGCGAAAAAAAGTGAAGATAATGGAACAGTTAAGAGCATAAAAGTGTGAGAGTGTGCGTCTTCGAGAGATTCGGGTTTTAAAATGGCGTCGAGGAGGATTTACGTAACCCCAATGGCGAACTTAACCTTTAAAAGGAACATTATTGTCTATAAATTTTGATAACAGGCTGCTCAATATGTTTCAACTTCAGTATTTTCTTATCCGTTAAAAAAAAAAAATAAATAAATAAATAAATAAATAAAATTGTTCGTAAAAAATTTTTTTTTACCGCTTTTATTTATTTCCTACGAACCGAAAGTATATCGAGAGTCCTCGAGTGATTGCAGATAATCGTATCGATCAATTTCTCCGGATCAGCCCGTGTATATCGGTTTCTCAAAACACGACGGACGACCCTTTGCGAGCGAAGGAAACGCAATTACGCTCGATGCGATCAACGAGAAGAAACGAACTCCGACAGGAAAATCTCGGCTCCGTTACTTTTATTTCAGACGCTGGGCCAAGCTGGAGGATCCACGTAAAGGACGTCGTGGCAGGCGGCGACGGATAATCTCCGACAGGAAGTAATGTATCCGGCTGAAATCTGGCTGCAGTAAAGGAGAAGTATGCCACGGCATCGCGAGAAGAAAATGTGCGGGTTTATAGATGAGATCAATGATATTGGAAGTTTCAGAAATCCAACTTTTGGTTAGAATCTTCGCTTTACTCTTTTCACGTTGCTCGTTTCGACTAAGAAAATGTCTCCGATATTTCTGTGTGTGAAAAATATCCGATAAACATAGACGATGAATCTTTTAGCGGCATGCATATCGCGATGAAAAATTGATGAAATTTTTATCTACGCATCGATTGAATAAAGTTTCGAATGTTGCGGTGAAAGTTTATGCTTTATTTCGATACTGATACATACGAACCTCGATTTTATGAATGCGAACTTTGTAACGTTACGTTTTGTTCATCTTTTTTTTCTTTTTTTTCTCTTTTTTTCCAGTGCAAGATTGATGCGCTTCGGTTGCCTGCGTGTGCATATTTAAATAATTTTCAATAATATTTCACGAATTTTTTGAAGTTCGTAATTGGTAAGCGCGACGTAGTGTTACTACGCAAAATGTTTATTTTTATATAAAAAAATATTGCGCGAACTTGAACGACTCAAATATTATCTCTAAATGATCTCAAACGATTCTAATAGATTTCTGTATCGCGTCAAAAAAAAATAAAATAATACAAACGAAAAGATTTAATTTCAAGAGAGTTCTTTGAAATTTTCCGTGAAACTTTTTTCGTCAAATTTGAAAGAGACATCTGAGATTACATCTCAGATGTAATTTCCAGAGAATCAGTAACAAAGTGACGAACAGCACAGATAAAGGTTCAGACATCGAATATTAGTTTCGAACTACACACGTCAAGAAACAGCTTCTTACCTATAACGATCGCGGCCAAACTTTCCGCGAGCATATGTAGAACTTCCATAATTTAACGGTATTACAGATTAACCAAACTTCCATCCCGGCTTAATACCTAATTTCAAACTAGAAAATAATGATTTATCGATCACTTCGACAAACTTGCCACGCGACACCGTATCTATCTCGTCACGATCAACCGACCAAACAATCGTTCGAAACGTCAGAACTGGACGTCGTTCCAACGTTTTTTTTTTTTCAACGAAAAACCGAAGAATTTCGCGTGACAACTTTTTCACTCGCGAAACATGAACAAAAAAAAAAAAAACACTAGGGTAAAAAGAAAAAAGAAAAAAGAAAAAAACAGCGGTGTAACGACACGAATTCAATTAACATTACCCGTGGAAGTTGTCGCTGGTAATGCCACTCGCGTGTACGCGCGCGTCAATCACGCGGAAATTGCGCTTCCCTGCGAGCTTCCGCCGCGGAACTTTTCATATTCCGTTCGCGTCGAACTTGAAAATCTGCTCGCGTGCAAAAAACCAGCGCCAATTGACAGAATCCTTCCCGATTCCTGCGACCTTTCAGATTTTTCGCGCGAAAATCGTTTAATTGAGTTGGACCGGGACTCATCGATCTTCTTGCGCGGAACGGGGCGACATTAAAATTTGAAACGAAAAGTTTCTCTGATCAAAGTTGAATCGGAATCCAATTTCTATTCGAACACGGAGCGAAATATGCGTCTGAGAACGCGGAAGCGACAATCTCGAGCATTTTCGCGATTGTCGACTATGAGAAGATGAAAATGGCGACTTCGGCCGCGTCGAGATTGCACCTTATCTCGTTTGTTCGGTACGTTATCGATGCAACGAGTATTGATTCTGTTTTGCTCGAAACGCGTTGCCAAGGTGGAATATCGGAGACGTTTTATGTAAAATAATGGTTGAGAAAAATTTTGTTCCATGGGATAATTCGAAATTTATTTAGGGTCGAAATTTATTCAGGTGAAGTATAGGATGATAGAGTGAATCAATAAAGCTGTGTAAAATCTGTTATTGCAATCTTTGGAAAATTTTACCGTGACTTGAAAAATCATTTCCGAGATACTCGTGAAGAGTTGGAAAAACTATTGCGCATGAATTTCGGAGAATTTATGTATCGTAAAATTACGGAAACTAATACCATCGGATTTTCTTTTCCTCTTGGTTAGGTTTCGTTTCATATTTTAATTCTTCGTTACCTTGCAATCGATCAGTTTTATCTCCTTAGAAGTTTAAAAATCTTACAAACAAAATATATTTTGGTACAAACTTCGGAGCGAAGCGAAGCAATTGTTATTAATCTCGCAAAGAAAGTAACCGGGGAAGCTAAAAATCGATAAAAAGGATGCTGCCAGTTTCGTCGAAGCACCACCTTTCTGTTTATGTAAAAACGAAGCAAGAGAGTTGTAAAAATAAATATTTCGCTGACGATATTGATTAAAAAAAATACTCGTCGAGGATGAATCGTTTTAAACAGAGCAATCTCTTGAATCCAGTACATCGTACAATTTTTTATTATATTCGCTAGTTGATGAAGAGTATCCCGTTTCTGTTTACCATTTTTGTTGCGTAAAGTTAAATGTTGAATCCAGTTTTAAGAATTTAAAATCTACTTGTTGCATTATAGATTCCAACGAAATAACGGCAGCAGAATTTTTCTGGCGCAAGAAATTGCTTTGTTTAAAATTTTTCTTCTACGAACGTGGCATTTTTCTAGCGCGCAGGATGAATAAAATATTTCTATATCTGCCTCTCGTTTTATTTATAAATAGAAAAGAAGGAGCCTTAACGAAACGACTACCTTCAAACGTTTCATCGTACTTCTCATATATTTTTCTTTCTTCGTCGCCGTTATTAAACTTATAACAACAGACTTGGCTTGTAACTTCTCTTCGAATTATTCAAAATTTAGGAAGATAAAACTCATCATCCGAGTCATCGTTCTATTCTATGATTTTTAAATTGGAGATGAAAACTGCGATTTTAATTTTAGATTATTCAATTATTCCGCGAGGAACGATTTTACTAATTATTCGTAAAAATCACGAGTGAAAGAACACGGGTAATAAATTTAACGAAATATTATTTTTATCGGAGTTGAAATTTATGTTGGGAATGATTGCGATTATCGGACTTAAAAATAATGGAAGATTAAAACATTGTTCCGCATAGTAATCTTCAGACGCAAACTTTTGTTTTTCGCAAAGAAGTTCCACTTTATTATTCCGTTTCTTCTCTTATTCCGTCTCCGTGCTACGCCAAGCCACCTTAGGATTGTCTCACAAACTATACGCGCTGGTACACAAATCTGACTAGAGATAAATAAAATAACTATCTATCTTGCGAAATTTTTTAACATCGTATTTCAACGAGAAGAAATTTAATTTCACCCCGGGATAAGATGTTTCGTTAGCTCGATACGTTGCACAAATCCTTCGGTTAGACAAGCAACGATGCACAATCTCTTTGTAAAATCTTGTTTTAAAGAACCTCTGATATTCTTATCTTATACCTGAAGGATCTTATCGGGAAACAAGTTCCAACCTACGCGGAAATAAATTTCAAAGTTCCCGGCCTCGTATATGAGAGCGCCTTCGAAGTAGAAACATATTCCGCCTCGCTACCAAAAAATTATTGAAGTTGAGCGCAGCTTACGGCCCTTCAAGCGCACGATACCCCGGAAGATGACTAAATTTAGCAAAATCGAAGTTGTTCGATAACACTGATGGTGTTCGAGCCACTCTTGTTCCTCCATGTTCTTCAATCCTCTTCAGGCTACCGAAATAAATCGAAGAAAATAACCAGAACTTCGGGTCGTTGAACTTGTTTCTCGTTCGCGATTCGGGGTAGTTTTTATCATATTTTTCATTATGCGATTTTATCGATTAATCCACGGATGGTGGATGCAGGGTTATTCTGATCATTTAGTTATTCTTAAATATAATAATATAAGTAAGAATAGAGTAACAGTATTTCAATAAAATCCTGGATAAATAGGATTGACCGAGGCGAATTGGATGATTTTTTATTACATAATGAAAAGATAATAAGAATTTAGGAAGCTAATTTTCTGTTACGAATTCATAGTTAATACCTATTTACTTCGAAAATTAATAATAAAAAATTGTTTTGAATTTTGAGATCTTTCTTTTCACTGAATTCTTATTCCGACTTCATTCCACCTGTATAACTACCCTACTGTACGGCAACATAAATAACAATGCAATGATAATATTAAAAATGAAACCTAAGTATAACGCAACAATATACAATAAAGTATAATAAATGTAATATTTGCACACGAAAACACGCTGTAAATATTCCAAAATCGCATAGAAATGAAATTTTAATTATACATCAGAAAAGTCCTACATCTGCTCGCGACGTAAGTCTCCAAACATCCGGCTTCCAAGAGTTTTAGCGTCAAGCTCATCGATCCTTTTCCAATGTTAATTAAAATCATAATTATGTTTTCCACGAAATTAGTTTGCTTTTAAGACTGGCAGGAAACAAAGCCCCCGGAACAATGCAAACAATCACAGGCACGATGTACTAAGAGAACAACAAATCGTTAATTAAAGCAGTCGATGTGACTGGGCGAAACGGCGGCAAAGAATTTTGAAACCGCGATTCGCCTGGTTCCACGGTAGACAGCGCGACGCTTTGACACGGTCCAACTTGGCTAGCGCAGCGAATTCCGATCTCCTGGAACTTAATTAAAGTAAGCGAAAGAAAGGAACTTCTGACAACATTTAATCCCGTGTCCGGAATATATATTCCATTTTCCCGGCGGCTGTGTGCTACACCGGCACGGATGAAATACCTTCAAAGGTCCAGCCGTGCTCCTATTTCACCAAGATTACCGAAAACGTATGGGACACGTGTCAAAAAAGAACTGCGGAAACTCCGGAGCTCAGTCGAAAATATGTTAACGTGCTGCCCGTTACCGGGAACGCGACTCTGGTTCTTTGAAGTTCATCCTTTTTTCCTCCTATTTTCCTCCTATTTTCCTCCTATTTTCCTCCCATTTTCCTTCTGAATCTCGTATCCTACACACGTGTCCTCTTCCTGGCTGAAATTTTCTTTGCCACGACAGACCGTCGATTATGCAAAATACGAAGAAACATCGTCGAATCATCTACCGATAAAAGTAAAAAGAATAACTCCCGGAACAACGAACGGAAGAATATTCTTTTAAGATCGGTGTCTTGTCAGAGCGTCCGCGATATTGTGTCGGTAAAAAAATTTGACTTTGGAGAAGAATGTGTGTTTGGCATAAAACCGAAGCGAGAAAGTTGTATTCAATTTTTGACTTCTAACACTTTGACCACTGTGTTCCACTCTATTTTCATCGACACTGTTTTCACAACGATAGGATGCAAATTAACCCTCTGTAGCTCGAATTTTGTCTGCTTATCGGAGAAAAAATTGCGATTGCTTACAGTTTTTCACTTAGATTTGAAAATTTTTGAACCGATAATTGCTATAGGTGGATCATGGACTCGCTACGGTAATACAGTAATTAAATTTAGTAGAACAGTGATAACTAGAAAAAACAAATTTTTTTAAATATAGATACATTAGTTTGTGACTTTTAAGTCATACGGCGCCATAGAGGGTTAAAGAAAGTTGAACAAAATTTCGTGATTGAACGATTCATCGCAACACACGCGGTATCCTTCACAAATTGCTATCATTATACATATTAATGTTCTTTTCCAGTTGAGTTATTCGCGAGTTAATTCTCGAAACCGAAACGCCATCTCGCCTGCAAGAATTTGGTGTGACGGTACAGGGTAAACGTTTCTATTCAACGATAACGGTAAAAATATCGATAAAAATTTTCTTTCTAATTCGTCTAACAATTAGAAGATATTTTAACGACAGGAAAAGACGGCTGAGTGGAAAAAAATTTTAGAAATCGAAGGCTGTAACAAGGTTAAAAAAAGAAAAAGTGAACCAAGTAATGGCGGCGTTTGTTTGAAGTGCGGAAAAGTTCTTGAAAACATTTGAGAAATTCTCACGTTCCCCTTGCACGATCTTCATAAGGTTGGAGGTATACCTAGAAGAGAGAGAAAGCGGAACGCCGGAGGTTGCTTTAGATCAGTTTTTAGAGGCGAACACATCGGCCGATGACCGAACTTCCTCAACTATTGCACTCTTGAACTTCCCAACTATTCGATACCTTGTAACTCGAAAATTTAGAACCGGTGAACTTGTAATTTTGTAAACTCGCCAACTCGCGCCGGGTTTACTTTCCTTCCGTTCGAAATCACAAGAGCTTGTAAACCGGGTGCGAAATCTTGGTAAATTGAAAACTTTCGAATTGTCACCCACGATTTCAGCTTCCTCACCTTTTAGTTCTGTTTTTAGGGTATTGTATCAAACTGTTATGGAATGAATTGAACAGAGAGGCTGAAGTACCTGAAAAGTGAATTTTTCGATGCACAAGGGATGTTTTGTTTTTCTATAGGGTAAGCTGGGAATGTACTAAATTACATTTTTTTCTCTAATTGATACGTCATAGATTAAACTGGCATCTCAAAAAATTAATTTGCCAAAGTAAACATATCTGGAGTTGTTACATTGATATTTATAATATTCAGTATTCTGCTAAAAATAGCTGAAAACTGAAACATTTCATAATCTACACGAGATCGAGTCATCTCCGCACGATTAATCAGAATTACTCTATATTCTATTAGAAACAGAAGAATATTTTGTATGTAACAATATAAAAAAAATTTATAAAGATTGTACAGCGAGACTCAACGTAAGTACGATATAAGAATTAATACTTCTGAAATAACTTGGTTTATTTCGCTTAGTTCCATATCGATTAGTTAAAAGAATACGAAACTCTAAGAACGGGGTACACTTTTTAAGAAACTATCGAACAACATTTAAAACCTCTCGAAGTTTACGTTTCATAGTTCCTTTTAAATCAGTCCACTGTTCATTTTCTCGCAACTACTCGGCAATTTGAAATTGTTTCATAAAACACTCGTCGATTACACCTAAAGAAGATACCCAAACGAATCCGAAGCTAAACATTCCTCGACTCCGGCAAAGTGTATCCTTTCCTCAATTGCAAGAAAACTCGAACGCCGTAATCGCGTCTTACGAACTTAGCATTGAAAAGGGATGCCGGTTGCACAAAGCTTGAAAACGCAAGAACGAAGGAACAATTGCGAGAGGAGAACAAAGATGAGCAAAACGAGGATCAAAGAAAGAAGATGAAAACACGGATAGAAGAGGGAGAAAGAGTGATAGAAAAAAAAAAATAAAGAAAACGAAAGAGAAAGAGAGAAAAAGGAAGAGAAAGTGAGGAATGGACCCTGTCGCGTTATTTACTCTCGCAGCACTTGACACCGTCACTCTCGTTTCCCTGCTCTCGTCGCCAGGACACAGGGGATTCGATTTCGCGGGCCGTGCAAGTAGAAGCGCGAGTAAATTACGCCGGCGAAGTAATAAACTAGAGTGCACGGCAGAGGTGTACGATACGCGGCGATACCCTTTTTCGCGGCCGGCGTTCCTCCTCGCGCGACATTTCAAATAAATACTCCTCGTAAAACGCGCGTCTATTCGCGCACGCTCGCGGCTTGATAGGCGACAGAACACGCTCGATACGTTCTCGTCGTATCGGGTCGAGTCGAATTCAGTCTACCGAGGAGACCTTTCCTCTATTTCTATCCTATAGTCTGTACGACGCATTGCTCGTGTACGTTTCAAATGCTATACACATCGATAAACACACGGAGAAACGCACCGAGAAAAACACGGCGAAACACACGGTAAAACACACGTAGACACCGGTGTGACGAAGAGAAAAACGAAAAGGAACGAAGAAGGTAGAAAATAGAGAAAAAGTATTCAGGCATACCCGTCTTGCCGCCTGCGTACGGCCGCAAGGCAGCAAGAGCCGGTGGCTGCCAACTTTGACCTTTGAACCGGAAGTAAAGACCGAATGGTCGATGCACACGTACATATATGCAGGTACAGGTGCGCCGACGTACACACGTGATGCAGGCAGTTCGAAGTTATTCAAAGGAAAGACCCGACCCGGACCCTGTTAACGGTGGCGCGTGTCCGTGGAAGCGGACTGGAGCTAGCATCGCGAAACTCGGCCGGATAGAGAGAAAATCCTTTGAAACGGGCCAGAGAAAAATTCATTTCGGCATTTCAAGTTGAAAATGGCACGGCACACGGCGAAAAGGAGTTTCGGCATACCGACGTGATATTGGTTCCCTTATGGCGTGCGAGGGTGCGCACGCGCGCGCGCGCGCAAGCGTTGGAGTGCCCGAGCAACGGTCTTGGAAAAGGAATACCGCGTACAGGGGAGTTGATATTGGTCGTCCTACATGCGGCTTGGTAAACCGCAAACAATTTGCAAACGTTCCTCTTCGGCAACCGGCGCAGACGATGCTGCCTCTCGAGCTATAAACGGGCCGCGAGAAAAGTAAAAACCGCCGCAGCAGTCATTATGCGTTGGCAAACATTTGCCAGCCTTCAGCGGCGCATTAAATATGGGCTTCTCCGTGGACATGAAAATTCATTGCCACGCTGCACGCCACGGGCTTGTCAACAAATTAATGCCACCCTTTCCGAAGATTTATTCGACGAATACACGGATCGCTTTGGCTGGAAACATCGACGAGGATGGATCTTTGGGTGTCTTGGTGGGCTGACGGCATAATTGCGTTGGGTAGGAAGAGTACGGTGGAGGAACTGTGGTGAGCGACAGTCTATGGTCAAAGAGATTTCTTTTCATTTTCTTTTTTCTATTTTTTCTCTTTTTTCTGTTTTCTCTTTTAGAAGTGAAAATTAATGGAATTTTAATTGGTTTCGTGCTCTAAGAAGATTCTGCATTAGAAGATGTAATCGATAGAATTGAACGATGTTTATCGATGCGGTTGTTTATCTTGAGACTCTTGACGAGGTTGGTTTTAATATTACAAAATATCGGAATCGTGTTCTGTAAAAAGAAGAACGCGGCTTAAAGTTGGAGGAGCTCGAGACACGAAAAACTGCAGACATGAAATATTGATAGAAGAAACTAACGTAGGAAGCGAATCAAAGACCTACTTTCTCGAAGAGTACAGAAGTGGTACGCAAACCGCACCACATTTCTCTTAATTTTTGATTAAACGGTTGACTACTTATAAACTCTGGTCAGCGGTCGATGGAAGGATTGCTTCGGTGTATCTTCGAGATCCGTGTTGAAGTTAGTGTATCTTCAAAAATGGTACCTTAGCAGGATTTAATTAAGGTCGCTTTTTTGGAACGCGAGCCTTGGCAATATTCAATTTTTAGAAAATAAATAGAAATACTTAAATACTTAGTTGGCCGACCAAGAAAGTTTAGACTAATAAATAATATAGATTCTAATCAAAGAATTTAATGCAGTGTTACATACGTCTACAGGCTTTTGAAACGTTGACGCCATTTTCTGTAGTTTGAAGTTGAAGTTTGTATTAATTGTAAGTGCAAATACCTGCAACAGAAGAGAAAAACGCAAAGATTATTAAATTTATCAGTGGCAGTAAATACAGAGGTAATGAACTTTTTAAAAATCGAATATGAAAATACAGAGTTTAGTCGTAATATGTTAAATACGTGTCCGAGTTCGCAAATATTTCAGTTTACATTAAAAAGTGACCATATTTAAACAAAAAAGACCAGCACTGGAATAATTATTCCTTCATTTTCATCTCTTCGCAAAAAGCTTTCTATTTTTCAAAAATTAATGCAATTCTTTTAAAAATACATTTTTTTGTTTCGCATGCATCGCATAACGCGCACGTTTTCCATAGTGCATATTTCGTACATATTTGTTATACATTCTAAACGCACAACGGGTGATCAAATTATTACGACCACTTCGAAATAGCTACTTACTCAAACATTGAGCAAGGATGGAATCGAAAGTACGCTTGAAATAACACCTTTTCCCAGTACAAAAATTATTCTTAGATTTTTCATAATATACAACAATGATTTTAAATCTGCTACAAATAATTCAAAAAATTGTTAAAATATATATCATCATTCGTTTTCATCGTTCGAACTAAATTTAAAGCTAGCAAATGTATATCAAAAATACAACAAGTACACACACCACTACTTAATAATATTAAAACAAGTAACAATCAACGAAAACACAAGCAAACAAATATAATCTCATAAATGACTAGTATCAAGTCACACTATTGCAAACGAACAATGACAGCATAAAATGTTAGCCTATTACAAATATACCTCCTACCATACATTAACCAAGTAAAATAGTATCGCCAACAAATCAAAATATACTCAAACTGCGTACCTATGTGTCAAGAACAAAAAGCCTACATGTTCTAATTATTCAGAACACAATATTACCAAAAATATAAAACATCTAATTCCTTTATCCGATCGCAATAGTCTGATCGCCTACTGTATTTCGCTCGCGCCAGCTTCCGCAAACAAATTATTATCTCCGAGCAAGCGAACCAAATCTCCATCTAAACTCGCAGATTGCCTAATAAGTATGAGCGGCCGATCAATGACGGTGGGCTATCGTGTCAACAATGATGACAAATCGTATGCCGGACAAGAATCCAATCAATTAGCGATCGAACGCGAGGATAACAACGCTTCGATTTGGAACACTTCGCCGAGCAAATGTCAGACGTCACCGGCGCTAACCGACAGGATTATCTCCGCAACTAGCCAGCGAAGCGTCTTCGTGGGAAATATTGCCTCCATCGATATTTCTCCGAGTCGAGATCCTGATTCTCTGCGAAAGATTCGCTGCAATAATTCAGCGGCGTATCTCGTCATCGGTAAGGTCCCTGATGCAATTTGCTCCGCTGGCAGGAAGTATAGAAAACGTAAAGAACACAGGGCCAAGGAGGGAGCCAGAGGGTTCGAAAGGGAGAAACGAATTCGCCTAACAATATCGTATCTCTCTGACCTACGTGAGGGGAATACTATGGAGAAACCGGTCTGGCGGTCAGCGACGAGCTGATATCTACGTTTGAGTGATTTTCGTCGCTTTTAAGAATGTAGAAATCGGTAATTCTCGAGTCAACGAACACCAGATATTTAAATCTGTGATAAACAGTGGACTTTATGGGTTTAAATTTTGTTTTACAATGTTATGTATTGGACTTGAACTGTGGTTCCACCGGATAAGACACTTTTGGTTTAATTAAAAATTACCTGTGAAGGGGTTAGAAAAGGAAGCGGATGTTTCAGAAATTAATTGATGTTGTCTAGGTTTAAAGTGATAGTGAAAAATAGTTTGAGTAGGTAAAATAAGCACGCCGAATGCTGCTTTACTTTCTATTCTCGCATCGTACTTCTTTGGAATCCGGTTGTTCCGGCACGAGTTCGTAAAAGTGAAGAAACTAACTTTAGGAAATATTGGAAATTTCTGAGACTTTAAGTTTCAATTTAATAACGAACACAAAACGATCCAATGATACAAAAAATTCCTACACGCAATAATACTTTAAACATCATCGGTACAATGCATCGCTGTACCAATAACGTAAATTATACAACCGACTGCAAATACGTAAAAATATTCAATTCGCATTCATCTAAATTCGAAACGTAAATATCAACGACCGCTCTCATCGGCGAGACATAATAGCTCCGCCGAGATATAAAAAATTGATCGACGACACGTTAACTTTTGAAACGGAACGAAACGGGACGACCGATGTAACCGGTGGGAAGCGCAGAATATCGAACGATCTAATATTTTCGGCGGAATAAATTTTTCGTTAGCACCGCACACGGCCGGCGTCATAAAAGCGTTAAAATAACGCTCTGTTTGCTCCGCGGGACCGCGAATAAACATTTTTATACTTCCCCTCCGTCCCTGTGGCACCAACCTCCTATTTTTCCCATCACGCGACGAGTCTCACGCGATGTAACTTTTATCACGACCATCCGAAATTGCAGCTTTCGCTCGAAACTCGCGGTTCCGGTTGTATCGCGGCCGCGCGTGAATTATCGAGGCGAGAGGAACGCGGAACGATTTGCAGCGATTCCGACGTTTCATTCACGGGCCATCGTTTTTGGCACGCTCTCAAAAGAGCGAACGCCACAATCGAGGATCGAGCGTACCCTCGTTCCGTCTAACCGGTCGTTGCACGAGGGCCAAGTAACCACCTGACAGATCATTCGTCACGACGGGGCTCTCGCGCGTCGCATACCCTTCGTGTAAACGTCTCGCGGAATTGGCACCGTCTTCTCATCATCGTCCCCCGTCCCATTTCTCCCTCGTCCATCCCTTTCGCTCTCCGTTCGCTACTGGCTCGTGTTACCGGTACACACGCGTGCTCAGGGCGTTGAACGGTGTAGCACAAGGTGCACCAGTGCCGACTATTAAGCCGTCGTGAATATCCCAATTTAGTATCACGGAGGAACACATAGGGAGGGCGCGTATCGCGAGCAGCTTTTAGCTCGAGGCGGCTCTACCATTTTTAATGCTCGCAAGCTTCGCCAGCTGGAGACCGGAGAAATGGGGTTACGTGGCCCAGGCATTCCTCGCGAGACCCGTGTGTTGGTTTCCTGTATTTCTTGCCACGCCGTGCACAAGCTTCGACGAAGGAAAGGGTACGCGTTTGGGTACGTTTATACGAGGTGTCCGGTAACGGGGTTGTACAACGGGGTGGAAGCTGATTCTACGTTGAAATTATTAATTAAGAATGTAGAATGAGAGTTTTTTTTCTGTGCTAGGATTTTGTTCGCAACGGTGCTACCGTACCCTGGGTCGTTTTTTTTCTCGATCGTGTTTCTCTTTCGTTGCAGAATTTTATTTCCAGAAAAATATATGGTACCTGTTGTTGACGTTGCGCGAAGTTTCTTGCTTCAGTTTTACGCTCAAGATACATTTTTCTTTGAACTGGAAGGTTTCTTTTTTATTTTTTATTTTTTTTATTTTTCAGTGAAAACATGGCACGATTGAAAAAATTCGTCAAACAGAGACGAAACGAGATATACGCGGAATTAAATTTTTCTCTGAAACGAAAACTGTGTTCTGCGAGGAAAATTAAGGGTGGCTGAGGACTGTTGGAAAATTGATCGATAAGACTGCCTATTTAACGAGCCTCCGCTTTACACGTGGAAACAGTAGAATCAGGTCTCGAGAACGAGAAAATGAGAACTCGTGGAAAAATGATTTTCGATGTGTCTGACGACGAATGTAGGACACACCACGAACAAAATTTAATTCTAAATTTCCAATTTCTTTTCCCGAACAGAATCACCTTCATCCTTTCAATAGTTACCATACACCGATAGTTACCAGACACCCTGTATACGCGAACAGAGAGCGGTCCGTTATTGGAGCAGGCTTATTTTAAGGATGGATTACTCTTCGAGAGGATCTTTGCGAGGCTGGCACCCTCGCGGGGCGCCAGCGGAAATTCCTTCCGCCACGCTGGCCTCCCGGCCGTCGAAAAAGGAACGGGAGATTAGGAGTGACGATCCGAGTGCCGGCTGCTCCGATTCTACGTGCCTCGATCCGTTCGCTGGTCGCTGGAAAATTACGACACACGACCGCTCCAGCCATTCTCAGATTATCGACGCTCCTCGTCCTCGACTACACGCGTCGTTTCCGGGATCCAAAGGGACCGAGCTAGACAAACGAAAGCTTTTTACGATCGTTCTCCGCGGGTAAGCGACGAACAACTGCTTGCACCCGGTGTCAGGACCTTTGGATGCTGGGACTTTATGGATTTATTATATTTATTCGTTCTTCATAAATAGACCGTGGATTCTTTCGCGAGCTCATGTTTTTACGAAGGTAATTTAAAAGATAGAAATTTTTCTTCTGTACGTAGATTCAGATTAAATTCGGACGCTAAATTGATCGAGTCTATTTATTGTGAATTTCTCGAATTTAGCACCGGAGCTCATTGTTAAAACTAAAGCAACAGACGATTAAATTATAGCGCTATTTGTATCGAAGAAATTAGAATAATAGACAGTTGGAAAAATACATAATGCGCCAGAAACAAATCTTTAACCATATATTTTATAGAAAATCACATAAAAAAAAAAAAAAAAAAAAAAATACCCAAAATGGTACTGTTAATAATTAATAAAATTTGGGTAAGAAATTAGGAACAGGTCATTCGACCGCTTCGATAGCTTTAGTGTCAGAGCGTAACTTTTCAAAAACGATTAACTTCGAGGGAATGGATCGGTCAGTTAAATATAACGAATACTATATTTTTTATCGTTATGCGCATTCTACGTATTTTTGAGTATTTAAATTTTTAATAAACGCATGAAAATCCGCAGTGCATTTATGAGAGATCGATTTATTATAAGCTTCTATTTATTGGCTGTTACCAACACTGAAGACGCTTGTTTTTAGGAAAACGAATTTTAATTACAATTTTTTTAATGGTACTATTTATGGGTTGTGGTAAAACGGTAGCATGGAAGTGTTTAGCATTTTTTAGAAATTGCGAGCCAAAGTTAGAGCTTTAGATGTAATTGGAGTTTTCTGTTTTATTACTTCACGATTGAAATTATGGAACTAAAACGTTGGAATATTACGAGTAGAAGATATAAGAGTTTTATGTGGTAAGATGTCTTTACGCGGTTAGGTCTGAGATGTTGGGAAAGGTGCCAAAGAATTTCGACCACTGATTCGTCGAGTGAGTCGTTATGTTCTTAACGGTGTTTCTGGTTTCAGGAAGTTGTAGCCGCACATTCTTTCACCAAAACGTGCGAAACATTCTCTCAGCACCTTACTCGTAGATTACTTATATATATTTTCTTTCTTAACTTCCGTTCAATATTTTTAATCACAATTTTGTTAAACCTGTCGAAACAATTTTATGAAATTTATTCTACCAACATTTGGAAACTAAATTCCACACTTAACAGGTTAAGATCTTACCGAACGTTTACTTCAATAAACTTTTTCAAAGACCATCAAAAACCTACAAGCGTCCGGTGACTTATGAACAAAAGTGTACATCCAATTAAACCTTCGTCACTAGCACACACCCCATTTTTCAGTCTCACAATTAGTATTAATTTTTTACATACTCGTTCTCGCGTACAAATATCTCTTCCCCTTTCAATTCCCTCCAATCGTCTCTTTTCTTTTTCCCGGCGCAACCTCGGCCGGCACACCATCCAACCAATTCTATTCTCAGATCTCTGAAATATTCTCCGATAAAGCTCGCTGGAAATGAGCTACACCTGGCTTTGGTCGCCTCCTCGTCCCGGAACGAAACTATTGGCCGTGGTTAAATGTGACTCAGGAGATCATAATTTCGCAAAAAGGATTAAGCTCGTGGAACATTACGAGGCAGCCAGACTGTCGGCGGAGAAATTACGGACGAGATAATATTGGAAATATAAAGCTTCCGCTGTCACGTCGCGACAGGTGGTGCACCCTCTCCTCTTTTTCCCCTCCTGCCGGAGATGACAATTAATTACCGCGAGGAAAATAATGGCATCACGCACGCCGTACGTACCTCCGTTTTTCTTTCGTCTGTTCTTTCCGGTGCGCGACCCCCGCGATACAGCGTTTCATTATGGAAAACTTCTAATTAACCGGAACAAACGCAGGATAAATCTGAAGGAATCGCGACGTTTGCTCGGCGGAAGACGTCGGTAAGATGTACGGTGACGTTAGGGTGGAAAAAAGTTTGCAAATGAGTGAGCGGAAGGGTAGTCAAAGGCGATTTATTTCAACGTTCGAAGTTGCGACTTGGAAGTTTCGTCAGGTTCCGTGGGCCGTTGTGGATGTAGAAGTAATAGTATATTCGTGGACGACGTAGATTTCCGTAATTTCCACGAATAATATGACGTTACTGTTTATATACCGGGATAATAACACAGTGGAAACAGTTGATTAAGTATCGAGCTTAATTTAGGTAGCATTGGTTTCAAACGTAACTCGCTGTTTCTTATCTTAACTCTCTACCGCGAATTCTTGTGCATTTATAGGAAATTTTAAGGTGCAAAGTTGCACGGAATGTACGGGATATTAAAACGGTATGAAAAACGCAGAAATTATAGCGCGTTTTATAATAGCTGGTGTGTAAAATAATTTTCCACCGAAGTCTGTGTTCTCGAAAATATGAATCTTATAAAAATCCAGAATCTAGTTATAACTTCAAACAGATTACGTATATTTTCTTTTTATATTTTATCGGTCTCCACGAATTAGCTGAGGCAATCAAGTTTCGTTAATTCATTCTTCGCGCGACGAATTAAACTTTATTTATCGTCGAACGAAATAGAAAAGCCGTGTGCGAAAATATAGCGATCGAGCGATGATTGGGTATCGCGGGGTTGAACGATCGAAGAAAGGAAAGGAAAAGAAAGGAAAAGAAAAAAAAAAAAAAAAGAAAAGAACACGGGTACGAAATATAGCCGAATAAAATGAAACAGATTGGAACGAGGAAGATGCAATCAACGAACAATAAAAATATAATTATAAACGAGAGATCGTTTCTCAAATGTTTTTCTGCTACCTTCACTGATCCTGAAGAACATTAAGGAAGCGTGTCCCATCGAGTTCATACAAGGAGCGAATTAAATTGATGGACGAAGATTTTTCCCGTTACCATAACGTTAACAATATTAAACCGTTCAGTTCAGCGACTCTAAAACCCTATGTTTTCCTATGATCGTACGCTTCGCAAGAAATCAGAGCCAAAACTACCATAAAATGTCCCGAATAATCGTTCGCTTTACCTTAAGTTTCCCGACTTCTCTGGGTCAGGGAAATAAACGTTTCGCAGGATCACCGGCAGTCGGAATGAAAAACACGAAACGAATTCGTGTTATGGGATCATAAGACGTTTATACAGAATCTGATCGGATCGTAACGTTATAACCAACGTTCGATTTCGCTGTGAAACCTCGACCGATCGACGGCGCTCGTTAAAATCGACCCTCCAACTCGTCCCGGGGTCGTCGACCGCCGCCATTTTCGAAAGAATCGAAGAATTCAAGCGATGAAAGTGTTGCGCGATATTTCTCGTGAAAATTGAGTTACCGCGATAACTGAAGGCGGTACGAAGTTTTCAAACGCGTTATTTAATTTTGTCCTATGACGGAATAAAAGAAAAAAAAAAAAAGATATAGAGAAAGATTAAAAAGTCGCGTGTTACACAAACGCATATTAAATCTAGTTATATAAACTTAAATATTGATCGAAAAACGTTTCGAAGAATGTCGAGAAATATGGGTAGAATAAAAATACTTTTTATATTTACTATATAGGGTGGACCAATAAAAATTACCGACCCTGAATATGTTCGGAGCCATCAAAGCGAAGGAGATATCTTTCGGAATAAATATCATTCGGTATAAAAAACGCTATTATATAATTCTAACTATTTTTTCTTTTTTACACGTGGAGTCATTTCGAATGACTTTTTTTTTTTATTTTATTTTACTTCCATAGGTCTAAAGATATTTAAGATGTAATTTTTTTTTTAACCATCCTGTGTATCTTGGACAACAAAAAAATATAATAAAACGTTCCACACTACGAGCAACAAAAGTAACAACGAGCAAAACGTAAGAGCGAACGTTTCAAAAACTCGTTTATTTAGAAAAAAAAATCTTTTTCTACTGTTCCTTCGTAATTAACATTTTCTTCAAATTAGCACGTGTGAGTACTCACTCGTCTCTCGCGAAAAACATACACTCCTTCCCGTGAATTTATATAAATGCTCTTCAACGTTACCCGACTCTAAAAGTGCGCCAATGTTAGAATTCCCAGATCACTGGTAACATTTCACCAGAGGTATGGAACAAATCGTGTCCGATGGAACCAGCCGGTGCAAACCGAAACGCAATTCAACGTTTAATACGATTTCGTTTAAAAAAGATAAAAAGAAAAAAAAAAAAAAAATCTCCAACGATAGAAGGGAACGAAGAGCCTTTCATGCATAATTTAATTAAGCGAGTTTATTCATCGCGGAACGTGCACCAGCGCGGAACTAAAAACTTCATTCGATATGCGAAATGAGGATTATAACTACTTGTGTCCGAAAAACGGGAACGATGCGCGGTGGTATTATCGACACTCTTCGAAAGTCCATTGATAACGCGATCGTGTTTGCAACAGCAACGCGCACGGGAACGAAACAATGCTCGTTAACGTAAAAATGGTGGAATAATTCTTCGTTAAAAATTGAACAATATTTTGTTTCGAAATTTTCGTTCGACACGGACGGTTGCCGTGCTTCGTTTAAATTTCTCGAATTATGTAGCTAATTTTGAATAAATGAGCACGGAACTTAATGAATCGAGTCGATTGAAATTGATAACTGTTTTGGCCGATTTTCCGCCAGAGATTCAAGAAATTTAAATTAAACGTTAATCGAACTTGGCATCCAATTAATTCATCCTTCTTTTTAATTTATTTTTGTATCAGACGTACTACAAATTAACATTTATCGTAACACCAAATAATATTACAAATTAATTACGGTAAGTATATATTAAAAGTTTGATAAATTTGGACCAGTCGCGTGCTCGAATTGTTTAACAGCGTGTAACCATGGAAAGAACAATTAATTTACATAATCAAGAAACTGAGTACGTATACAGGGTGAGTCTGTTAACGCGACGACCTCGAATAACTTTTGAGGTATTTTACGAAAAAATGTTTCATACAAGAGTTGCGTGGTACCTTGGTGGACATACGGTGGTCTTATCTATTTTGTATTTCCTAATTTGTTTATTGTACTTATATTGTACTTGTATTTGTTTATAGTACCAAGTTGTATAATACTTTTTTACGCAGAATCTGATGGTCTACCAGAATCCGGGAAAAAACTGAAGGCGACCCTAATATCTCGATAAACAAATTAGGAAATACAAAATAGATAAGACCACCGTATGTCCTCCAAGTTACCACGCAACTCTTGTATAAAACATTTTTTCGTAAAACGAATACCTCAAAAGTTATTTGAGGTCGTCGCGTTAACAGACTCACCCTGTATATCGAAACTGAAAAATTTCAGTTCCAGATAACTATTTCTCCAAACCGTTGCTTCTTCTGATAACATTGTATTCAAATCTGTGTATACACCGCGTAAAAACAGCTTGTACACTGCGATACAGCCCCCCAAATTGAAGATAAAGGTTCAAAGCAACGCAATTTCCTTCGAAAACATTTTTCGAAACGATAGAAGTTTGCCGCGTCGCTATTGTGTCCCGTTGACTGCGTAACTTCGAGTCTAGCTTAAGCATCTAACGCTTTTTGAACAATATAAAAAAGAAGAAAAAAAACGGTTCGCGAGAAACTTCCAACGGATGTATTATGTCCACGGGAGTCGTAAGGGGACGAAAATGGTTTCGCCGCGCGTGAAGGCACGGGGGAGATTTTAAGGTGTAAACTCGCGAAACAACGAGGCCGGAAAGGAGGAAGGCAAATTAGAAAGTCGACGCGCCACCTTCGGAGGGCGCCGCAAGGTGTACAGCCCTGAGTGTAACTTGTTAACTTGAGTGTTGCTTGAATAAAAACTAACAAGATAACAGGAAATTAAGCAAATCTGTCGTTCATTATAGTATTACGTTCAAGAGAATTTTAGCTAGCAATTTTCAATTTCTATCCCTCTAAATATTTTAATACATTTAATACATTACTTTGATACTGTATGCAATTTTTATTTGGCTCTATTAACGACTTTTAATTTTCAATCGTTAATTCATCTGTATGTATAATTTATGTTTTTTCATGATTTGAAAGCAATTGTGTATTGAAGACCGATTGATATATTTTTGAATGTAAAAAAAGGATTAAACTCTGTCAACGCTAGGTTTACGGGCATCGATTGGATCATTTTAACGGGTACATTGAAATATACATTTTTTTTGTAATATCAGTTGTTCATTTTACTTCAGATAAATAGATTTCTATTATCAGAGATCTATTTAGTACATTTCTGTAATATATAAATTTCATTTTGAGTTTACATTTTCCGCCGATTGTTAAACTTAAACGCGAAATCTGCGTCAGATTGACAAATTTCGTTAATCTAGTGTTAAGGTAAAAAATTTGTAGGTGATAGTATTAACGAGAAAAATTAATTAATATAAATTTAATAATTATTTCAACTCGGTTCGTGGACGTTAATCAACGTAACATTAGAAAATTCTTATCAACCTTGCATTTTTGAAGACTTAAACGTTTTCGTCTTCTTCTATAGACAAAATGGCAGTGATATAAATTGATCACGTTGATATAATTATAAAAATCAATTTATCGTCGTTGTTATATCCAAAATTCCTAATTTCTGCTATCCGTGACTCGAAATAAGACCCGAAACAAGGAAATAATTTTTTTTTAACGATAAATTAAGTTCCAGTCCAATAATACACGCATACCGAACGAAATTCCGATTTTGGTTCTTTAAAAAATAAAGCCTTTTGTTTGTGTCCTATCTGCTATCGTATAGGAATTCTTTGTATGCCTAATTTCATCGGAATCTGTCGCGTTTCGAGAATGAAATTCCGTACGTTTTATGCTTCCTTCGACGCGACAAATTAACGTTGAAACAGCGTCGCAGCGAGCGAATTGCATAGCAAAGGCAGGACTAAAAATCACGGCAGCAGCATTTACGTGAAAGACAAGAGGAGGATAAAGAGTCACGCTTCAAGGCTCCCTCCATACGATAGAACTATGCTCGAAGTATTTAAACGTCGAGCACATCGTCGAAAGAGATAAAGAGGAGCAGGCTTTGCTGAAAGAATTTCGAGAAAGTTGAATAGAGCGAGAAGAGAAAGAGGGCGAAGGATTAGGGAACAAGCTGCAGGAGAAAAGAAGCTTATGGGAGCTCGGTTGAAAGTGCTGATCGTTTGGTGTCCTATTACTTTGAGAATAGAAAATTATCAGCGTCCACCGAAGGGCAACCGAAAGCCTCGAAACGGAAGAACGGTCCTCTGGTTTCAACCCATTAATCTACTTATTGGTACTATTATTCAACGAATCGTCTTTTAAATTCATTCCTTTGGTTTCTGTGAAATATAGATAAATTTTAAATGTAGCTTTAGGTACAGATGTAATTAATGTTATTTTACGTATCACGTGTGTGGAAGAAAAAGTAGGTATGCAACGCATCTTCTGTAATTTATACGATTCAGATAGATGCTTTAGAAGCTTTATTAGATTTTTCTGAACGAAGTTGGTACGAGTTGGAAGAACAAAGAAATACTAATTGCTAAATATTTTATATTACGCGATTGGTCCGGATTCTTGGTTTCCTTCCAAGAGGTTGCTGTACTCCAGACACAACAACGTGTGATTTTTATAGCGTATGATTTAAATTATTCGCAAATTTAATGAAAAAACAGACTCCTACTGATGCATTTTATGCAGATATAAATATTCTACCGCTTATAATTATTCAAACGACTGCAAGAATCAATGGATTCAGCTCCGATAATGTACATCTGAAGTACATCCGATAACCAACTTTCGATGACAAAAAATAGCATTAGCAATACCGCAAAAAATTTATTTATCATTCATAACAAAATCAAAGTTTATCGTTCGAGTAATTACTAGCATTGCTATATACAGCTTTTAAGAAAAGGTTCTTCAACCCTTAATCCAACATGAAGAGTGTTATCGCGGACCACGAGTGACTCACCATCGTCGGCCATTTTGATTGTGTGACCGACGCGTATACAAACGCTTAAAAATTCTCCGAAATATCAAAAGCCGAGCGGGGTCGCGCGATCAAGTATTGATACAGCCACTCTCCATCGAGCATCAGAGAAATATTCCGAGTAGACATTACTTTCAAAGATTTTCCGATGGTTAGCTCCTAAAATGTGTCCGAGTACTTTGACGCTTGATGTCCTCGAAGCTTTCGGAAGAAGTGTCCACTTTCCGATGGCATGTCTCGCTTCCACGAACGACCGTGCCGAGAAGAACGAAGGGGGATGGTGGCTGCTTTTCTTCTTTGGGGCGCTTTCAGCGTTAAAAGCGACTACTGAATGGTCGCGAGCCCCTTCATAGATCGAGTGGCCGGCGTCGCTGGCTGCCATGGCCTCCAACTGTTGAAGTTTTCACGCCATTGACGCCCGTGGGGATTAAGGCGAGCATACGAACCAGCTATGCTTTGTCGCTGCTCGCCAATAAAGCTGGATTACGCCCGAAACGTCGATTCAATTGGGCTCATCGACCGGATTTAAAGAGCGTAGACAGTGCGAGGTCCAGGACCGATGCGTGGCGACGCGATGGCGGTGGTGTACCCGTTAAATACCGTCGAAAGACCCTATACACAAGTCGATGTTTACATTTTCTCAGCTAACGCGAGGTGAATCGCTTTCTGATTGCGGAAACGCACGGCGAGATGAAAAGTGGAGGGAACACGAGAATTCTGTGGAAGAGGTTGTCGAAGTTACTCTATTGAGAGTACCAGAAACGGTTATAACTTGTTTACCGTGGCGATTGAGTTGAGAAATATTGATAATTAAATTAGCATCGCTGACGCGGTGTGAAAGAGTGAAACTGAGGTGTGGTAATCATTTTTGGCGAACTTGGATGTTATTCCGCGGCACTGCAATTGTGGCTTGTTTGGAAAAATAAGGTGGAACACGCTGTTCAATTCTGTTCAATTCTGTTTAACTCTGTTTAACTCTGTTTGACTCTGTTTAATATAGCGCATTGAACACGTTGCTCTCATGTTTTCAATGTTTCTACTCACGCGCACTCGTTTCGAGCTCTTTGACACACATTCTATTTGTGTATACTTTCCACGTAATTAGTTCCTCACGCACCCTTACTGAGAAATTTTTAATGTCCGCAGAAGTAC
>SMSQ01004267.1:19963-43343 GCA_019453375.1 Ctenoplectra terminalis | reverse complement strand
GAGATCCCGAAACAAGGCTCGTCAACGTTCATTCGCCCCGCCGACGATCCCAGCCAGCAACGGATCTCATCTGAAAATAATCCAAACGTCTCGTTCATCATGTTCATCCTGCCAATAAATAAAATCGTCAAAAAGATCGCATAAATTGTCGGGGAACACACCGTGAGCGTTGGACATATTTCACCTGGAGCGTGCGCGCGGGAGATTTAAACGCGACTGGTGACACGAGGGGCGAAACAGATATTTCCGGGGCCGATTTGTTCTTGGTTACGCGTAACCAAGGATCAATCTATTAATCGTTCGTTGATCGCGTCGCGCGGGACGTTATAAAGCGTGGTCCGGTGCGATTCTCGCGTCTCGAAATACGTATCCGGCCCCAGAGGCGGTCGGGCGACGTTTTACGATCGTAAACGGTGCGTAGGAGGCCGGGAGAGGAGCAGTGGCAGAAAATACTAGGGCGACGACGAGGAACGTCGAATACTTTTCCTCCTTCCCCTCTTTTCCGTGCGTTCTACCCGCGTCGCGAAACGACCGAGCCCGCGAGTACTCGTATTCGTGATCGTAAAATTAGAAACACCGCGGCGCTCGGCGAGGCGCCAGTTTCTCGGTCGCTCCAATTCGCTCTTTGACATTTTCGATGATAACTACGGCCAACCTACCGGTTTTAAAAATTCTTCCCAGTGACCGTCGCCACGTTCGATTTGTATTTTCGAGGCCTGATGTATGGATCTGCACGCGCCTCTTTTTTTTTTTACGCCTCGAGCGTCTTTTTCTAGGTTAGCTCGACGCGGAGAGACTTGGCGTAATAACTCGATGGCGTCGCTTTGGGCGGCCGGTTATTGGACATCGATTTTTGGCTTGGATCGATATCGTGGTAATCGAATACCCGTAATGGCGGGAATATGAGAGTTATTTGATTTTATATGATTTATATGAATGTTGAATTTTTCTCTGCGAAGGATAAATTGGGCATTAATTATTGAAGATGCGTAAGTGTGTGGTATATGTGTTAGAGAAAGACAGCGTTTCGTGGTATTTCATGGTATGTTTGGGAGTACCGATTATGAGAGAAACGTGGATTAAAAATATCGAAGAACGTGAATATTTATTTTAAGACGGGACTGAGAGATTCAATTTATTTCTATTGTGAAAGAAGTTTTCCTCTTTTAAGAATTTGTTTTTCTCGTAGGTTGCATGCAGAGGTCATATGATACGTTGTAAATAAATTATACAATTTAGTTTATATACGCATGTTATCGAGAAAGTATATTAAGAACTGAAAATATAAGACTTTATTTTAACGTGAAATCATAAGATTAGTTTTTTTTTTTTTAAAGTTGCCGAGTTTATTGTTGTAAATATTATTTTCTCTACTTCTTTGCGAAATGTATACAATAATTATGCAATTGGTGTGCTGTAATAGGTATATAATAAGTTTCACATTCCTAGTGTATTTTATTTACTGTGCAAGCGGAGGCATATTCGTAATAAATAAAGTGATTATGGAAATATAGTAGACTATATAATTAAACGATATTACGCTGTGAAATATTTTGCAATCACCTACGTTAATTGAACATATATTTCGATTAGAGGGAACGAGAAAAATATGGTTTTAACGTACGGTAATAGTACCAGCAAGATTAAACGTTATGGTACAATGTTCAATAAGTGTAACACATAAAGATGTCGTTTATAAGCTACAAACATTCGCTCTCTAAATTTAGATCGTAATTCCAAATAAACAATTACTCTGCTAAAACACGAGACACTGTTTTTAAATTCAATTACTTTGCCACAAAAATGTTTCGTAAACGCACATGAGATATCGCTTTTGCAACATACAGTTGGTCGCAAAAATATCCGACCACCTTCTATCAATCGAAATTCGTACGCAATTCGCACGCGTGCGAATAAAAATCTAAATAAAAATCTGTTTCTTACGAACATTGAAAAATTTATTTCACAATAATGTACAACACTGTATACACTTTTTCAGATCAGACAAAATACACGAGGAAGAAGAATATATTTTAAATAAAATTAGTAGCAGCACCCAAGGTGGCCGAACACTTTTGCGACCAACTGTATTTAATCATACATCATGCCCCGGTTATAACCTCTATCGTTCAGGTACTCTTATTCGTAAAGTATGCAGAGATAAAACTGTAATTACTGATAAAAAGTATAAAAAAGAAAAAACAAAGAAAAAAAAAAAGAAATCGAAAAAGATTCTCGTGCAAAAATGTATCTCGCGAAAGAATTAACTGGGCCGATCGCGTGTTGCTCCGCGTTTCACCAGGTATTAATTTAGCGACCGATACATTCAGTTGAGCCCATAGAAATTTGCACAATAAATCTCTTATCGCGAAAGACAGGCCGGCCTACCGGGCGACGATCGTCGTTGGTACCCGGACGATATCTTAAGAACAGTAATTTTAGCCTCTGCTTTACGATAGTCTTTTGCCTTCTGCATCGTGGCGGCCACTATTTATCGGGTTCCATTGTTCGGCGTAGAAAGTCCCGCTGGTGGATAATCACTTCTAATTATCACCGGTCCAGAAGCACGATCGCGATAATCGTATTTCCTGAAAATAAACCCGTACACATCGAAACCGAAGCGGTCGCGCTGGATTTCACCCGGAAATATTTTCCACGTCGCCTGTGGATTCGCGATTTTCTTCCCAATCGTAAACGTCTGCGATCAAATTTCCCCGGTACGTACACGGACTGGCTTGTACCAACCGACGGGATCGGTACTGTCAATTACGGTTGTGCAAAAGTTGTCGGGTCGATTACGGTCACACGCGTCGTTCATTATCCGAACGATTACCGATTTGTTTTTATTAATAAGATCGGGAATCACTGCAGCGGCTATAATTTCGAATGAATATATAGTTGTGTGGCTATCGTTTCTTCAAAACACTCGATGAAACCAGATCGAACATCCTATGATTTGAAGTTACGGTAAAACGGCGCTTAAAAATTGCGATTGGCGAATAAGATCGCCTCCGGTGAGCGGCTAAAGTAGTGACTTTGTGAATCGTGATCGATCGAATTACTATCGGTAATTTTATGACTTATCGTAATGAGATGTAGCTTAGGGATTCTGAAGTTTGCTGGTTACATTATCGATGAACAGTTATTTTCGTAGATATTCATTTGCTAAAAGCGTTCACTAAACGAATTCATTGTCGAATCACGATTTTTCATATCTTTAACTTTCTTTAATGTTCATTTCACTCGTAAATCTTTCGCATTTTATATCGTGTTACATACTTTGACACTGAAACTAGTGGCGATTGAAGTATACTTTTTTAAACGAAAGAANGAAAAACAAAGTTTCTTCATTGACTGCGTCATACTCGCTACGTAGAATTATTCCATCAACTTTCTTATCTCTGCTGCGACAAAGAGTGTTTTATACTTCGTCCTTTGTTTCAAGTGAAACAAAAGTGTCTCTGACGTTGCTGAAAAAGGAAGTCGTTTTTTATTCTTCCAGAGTTGTTTCGACGAACCAAACAAAACATTATTGGTTCATTTCAGTGAATGCTATCCTATTTTTTTAAAACCTTCACGTATAAACGTAGGATTTCAGATTTTTAATAACAAAGGTGTTGGGAAATTTAGGAGAACGCGTTAGATTTTGTTAAAAAATAATTTCTGTGCGATTAGCTTCTTGACGACTCTGATTACTCAAACAAAATAGAATAGGAAACAAAGGAAGTACGAACAACGAAGTGCACTGCAGATTTGTATGCGTTTAAAGGAAATTTNTGATTACCCGTATCGATAAAACTAGTAAAAAAAAAAATATATATAAAATAAGTAAAATGTACCACAAGCGTGCGATAAAAGAACCGGATACGTTAAAGCGGCCAATAAGCACCTAAATCGCGAAACGATTAGAAAACCGCAACGCGTATTCGCGAGGGAGCGTAACATGCATCGATCGGATCAAGTTTCTCCCATGCTACGCTTGTTAACAATTAATTTTATCGTTGTCGTGGGAACGCAGCAGCGCGTGGTAGTTCGAAAATTCAGCGGCATAAAGCAGCAAAGTAATGTCGGCCAGTTGGTAACCCATGGTTAAAGAAAGAACCATGTAAACGGTCGTCTCTAACGAAGCGATAGGTTGCCTCCGTGTGCAATAAATACGGTTGCTGAGCGTAGCAATAAACACAAGCCTAATTGCTGCATTCGCGTTCCCCGGTACAACGCGACCGATTTGCATTTCGATGTAATTATAATTCCACCCTGCACGTCAGCCACGTCGATTAGCGTGGTGTCGCATGGTACTCTTTCGCCATGTTACCGCCTGTCTGTCAAGAATCGTAGAACAAGTGTATTGGTCGTCGATTTACACTGTTTCAAAAGCTTGTTAGGCGACCTCGTAAATTTTCCGTGTTCCGTGTAGGAACTTAATTAGACGTTTTTTTTCTTTTTCTTTCCCCCCCTGTTTTATGGTTAACTTAGATATTAGCCTGGCGCCTAGTTCGCTGGCCGTGATTGCGTACGCTTAATAGGATCGTTAAAAGTGAATGTTGCCGCTCGGAATACGTTTCCCGCGGTAAGATCTTTCGATGCGTTAAATATTGTGATAAGTTGCATTGGATTTTAGCTGGCAGCGAGGATATTACGGTGCAACTTTTCGTTTTCACAGCCGGAAACGAGCGACATGTTGCGCAGCCTGCGCAGCTTGTTCCATCGAGCATGAATTGTTCGGTAACTTTATTCAACGCGTTCCTGCAACAGGCCGTGCTCCAGACAAGTAAATTTTATTTTACGCGTGCAAATTGTTGCGCTGACGCGTTATTGATGGAAACTAGCGCTCGGATTAATTTTAAAAGATATCGGTGCTCGGAAAAATAATTCCAACTATACCATTCGTATTTCATAACGTCCAACTCGTAGTTCCTAATTAACTCTTAACCCGTTATTTTGCAATTTATACTTTTTTTGAGGGGAGTAATAAAGATATAACGGATGATAAAAGAACCTTATTTTTGCGAATCTTAAATTGAAAAACGCGGTTCCCTCGTCCTGTATACGTCACAATGCCTCCTCACCGCCCGCCATCTTGTTTTACGTAATTATTAACACTAGAGGTCATTCCTCCTAGGATCGTCCTAGCGATAAGATGTATCGCTGTCGAAAGTACGTATAAATTTTTGTCACTTTATTTCCACGTACTCCTATCGTTCCATATTCCAAACTCTTGTGCTCGTTTCTTTAATTAAACAGATTATCTCATTCTGGAGTTATTCGGTCTAATAAATAATAAAGAAAAGATTGAGTCAAAGGTAACATCGCAACTCGTAACATATCTCTTTACGCGTATATATTTACAACCAGTGTAAATCTTTGTTAGACATATTTTTAATAACAATGTATATAACGTACATTGAAAAGAGGTGTGTTATTTGGATTAAATCAATTCTATTCTCTAAAATCTTTTCTGTTTCTATTCGCAGGTGTGAAAAGTGACGCTATGGAACGCGATAATCGGAGGATAGCCATATTTCGATAATCGGAGGATAGTCAGCCATGTTTCGATTATCGAAATTGCGGACAGTTTTGATTCTTCAGCAATTCGTGGGCGTGGCGACGCGTTGGGAACGATATTGTAAATTCAGTGCTTTCTTAGTGGTTTCGATTATTATTAGTTATTTAATAACCGCGCGCAATACGGTCGTGCAGTAAATAAGTAAATGTTAGGGAGTGAATTTCGTTTAAAATATGCGAAAATAAAAGTTCGGTGTTAATGCACAGTATCGACTTTCTCGGTGTGAAGTAGCTTCTTTTTATACACGGAATTAAAATCGGTTTCCTTCTAAATTCGATTCTCGGTCAGGTTAGCTATTCTTTTTCCGTTTTGTTGTACGTATCGGTATTCGAGTGAGTGGAAATAACCGCGGTTAAAAATACTCCCGGCGAATTTGGTGGTGAAAAAAATGTAAGTGTCCATGTTTTATCAGTTACGAATGATAAATAACGTAAGCACATAAAGGATATTTTTTTTTTTTTTTTATCATAAATTAGCAATTACTGTAAGATATTTTTTCACGAATAGAAATAATTCATTATTAATTTGACTTTAAATATTCAAAATGATTCTTTGAAAGCAATATTACAAGCCGGTGTTGTAATTTTGCATATTTTCTGTATTTCGTATAATAAAATTGATAATAAATATGGTATAATAAATATTTAATTAATATTCAGTATTTTTATTACAGACCTCCTTATTGCAACTGGTACTGACAACTGGGAAACTGGAACTGGTAGAAGGAGATTGCTGATGTTCAGATATTGGTGATCTACAACTTTGTTTTATAATATAAAGATTGAGGTAACGAATATTACTACCTGAATTTCTTAAATTTAATAATGCACAGTAATTTTGATATCTTGGAAAATGAAAGGTATTAGAAAATCAATATTCATCTGATCTTCTTGAATGCAATAAATTCAATTTCAAATATTTCTTTTTATAAAATCATTAGATAAAAAGTAGTCTGTGGATTTTTATGAATTCATGAAAAATTTGAAGGCATAGAAATACACAGAATTGCATATAAGCAAAAATGTATAAATAAACCCAAAATACAGTATTCATAATATTTAATGAACAAAGCAATTGCCTGGACATCTATTTCTTTTTATTGTATTCATAAAAATATGAATTTGCATAAAAATCTACAGTACAATAATGAATTATTTAATACTGAAAGTACTAATGTGGTCAGAATGACCAATTCATAATTTCTTTACAAAACTTTAATCATTTTCTCTGATTTTTTATTAAACATACAAATAATGTTTTACCTCTCTTCAATCATATACCTTTCATTTTTATTTCTTCAATGATAAAAATACACTTAAAGCTCCGATAGCTTCTAGCGTTAAGCAAATAATATTTATTAACAAACCATGTACACGCATTTATATACATTAGCTTATCCCATAAGTAAAGCGAGTATTCTAAACAATCAAGAATAAATATAAAAATGTATCAAAGAAGATATGGATAAATTAGTACTCAAAGAAAAAGCCATCTCAAACGTGGAGCAAAATAATGATGAACCTTTATACATAAATAAATCCATTTCACACTTTAAAAAAAAAAAAAAATACTCGCATTATTTACGGGATGACCTAATATATATAAAAAAACATAGAATATCGTAGCACTGCGTACAACTCTAAGAATTATCGCAAAAAAATGTTTTCACTGTTCAAAACATTGTACGTACTACGTAGAGCACAACCAAAATGTTTCTCTCTATCGTAGTAGCTCGCTAAATAATTTGGCGAGTTTCTCAGAATTCCACAGTGTTCCTCGTCAATATTTCAACATTCCTCACAGGGACACCTTCCGTGTAACCTTTGTGTACCTTCAAAGGTACATCTTAGCTCGTAGATACACCCGGTACACGCAACAATCGAGCGTACCGTCGCGTGTAACGCATTTCGCGCGTACGTAACAGGAAAATCGCTTAGTATTTCACACTACGGCACCGTCATATCGTACCCAGTAATTGGCCAGTATTGTTTGTCCGTTAAAGGGTAAAATATCGCGAGGGACATTTGTGGAATCTTCTAGGAATTTAGTCGTAAAAATTACGTATCCTTCGACGTTTACTCTTCCGGGTTTAGTATTGTCCTTTTACAAGCAATTTTTCACGCGTTTCATGCGTGTTTATTGTTGCAGCTGGTTTGATGAAATTTAAGTAATTAAACATAATGATTAATTAAATTAATAATTAAATGTAACTTATACAGTGTAGAATTTTGTACGCAAATTCATACTTCTGAGAATATGGTAAAGGAAGTAGAACTTGGGTAGAAAATTAATTCGAATGATTCGTATACTTTTTCATATTGCGTGCATTCTGTGGAATTTTGCACCTTTAAATTTCCTATAAGCGTATAATAATTCTCGATCCAATAAGATGCATTTGAGACAAGATAGAATACGGTATAGAGCAAGTCAAAATTATTATTTGATCCGTTATTGAGGATCTTTCATGATTTTCTGTTAAAAAACGTAGACGAACATTCCTCTCGATTGTGCATTTTTTCAAATGCATTTCATTTTTATCTCTTTGGCACAAATATATATATATATGCTTTAATTAACAGTAATTCTGCTCTTGAAAATCTTCAAACATGATTTTCTGTTAAAAAACGTAGATGAACCTTTCTCTGGATCGTGCATTTTTTCAGATACATTTCACTTTTATCTGTCTGGTACAAATAAATATTCTTAAAATCATCAGTAATTAAAATCTCCAGCATCTTAAGATCATCACTGACTTAAAAATGTTAAAAAAATTTCTCAGTCGGACAACTCGCACAAAACTGACAAACACAGATTCCAAAAAAGCGGTACTCCGATTTCAGTCCCATGAATCGAGAGTTACCATCATTCCGCGTGGGCAGATGCATCGCACCTGTTCCTCTGCTTTCACCTAAGCTCTGCCTCGTGTTCCTCCTCGTTTCGAACTGTGTTGAACCGATAAACTCGGGGATTACAACGAGTTGAATGGCGGAAAAGACGAAGAAGAAGAAGGACAAGGGGCGGGAAGGAAGAGTCTCTCTGTTTATCAGCCGTCTCTCGGGAGATATTCGAAAGATCCGACGATCGTTCGGGTAATTGGACGGTATTGTTTGTTCATGGCTGACGGAGTACGTTAACATTCTTTGTTGCGGATGATTGGTGTGCTTTCACCTACACTTCGGCAACGTGCTCATTGTCTTAAGCGTTCCGGGGCTGGTTTTCCTCGTCGTTTCGATCGTCGAGCGACAGCGTTCCCTGTTATTAGACGAGAGCTTATCGGTCAGCGGGGAAACTGGCCGATTTCTCGTAATTAGGTGAAACGCGAAAAATCGCCTTTATCGTTGCTTTCCGTCAGACTTTTCGCCCGGCTTTCATGGAGCCAGGGGTCATCCGGCGTTGCGAGGAGCACTTAGGCTTACCGATTGGAACATCGAGTTGTGTAGTGTCGTAGTTTTAACACTAGAACTACCGACGATTGAAGTAGATTTATTTGTACCAAAGAAATCACGATGATAGGTATTTGAAAAAGAATATATATCGCAAGGATATTAAGCTTTTCTTCATATTGTTTAAGAAAATCACTGAAAGCTTCTGATAGTACACCTTTCTTGATTCATGGAATTTATATGAAAAATTACAAACAAGTCATTTTGACCACTTCGGTAGTTCTAGTGTTAAGAAACTTTAGTTTATAGAAGGTAACAAAAGCGAAGACCAGACCCAACGCATTGCCAATGTTTGTAGGAGTACGAGGAAGACAGAAAAAGGGACTGGCCAGGGTTTTCTTGCGTGGAAACGGCAGTGTGGAAAAAAAAGAGTATCGAGGGCGTCGAAAAGTAGAGATAGTCGAGAACGTTGCTGCGTCGAGAGAGTTGGAACGTGATTGATTATATGTTTATCCAGGTCGTTGCAACTCGCGTAAACCTCAATCGTATTAATTAATTAAACTTTTTATATTTTATATCAAAAACTCTATAGATATGGTTTCTTTTGGACGGACCGAGCCACTCAGACACCAAACTGATAAACTTTCTAAAAACTTCTTAAGTTCAATACCGGGGCACGTGAGGTTAAACTTAATTTAACTTAAAGAGGTTAAAGNTATGTTTATCCAGGTCGTTGCAACTCGCGTAAACCTCAATCGTATTAATTAATTAAACTTTTTATATTTTATATCAAAAACTCTATAGATATGGTTTCTTTTGGACGGACCGAGCCACTCAGACACCAAACTGATAAACTTTCTAAAAACTTCTTAAGTTCAATACCGGGGCACGTGAGGTTAAACTTAATCAGTTTGGCTTCAGAGTTGCTCATCTGTTGGCAGAATTAATTTTCTGGGATCTGTTAGAACGATTGTTATTGGCTTTAAGATTGTAATTATTTTGGGTCCCGATTGTTCCGCTCTTTTGTCGAATCATTCACTCGAGAGGCTCTAGATAGTTAAATTTTTAGGCTCCTTTATACAAGCGTTATTACTATATAAAACATTTGTAACTTGAGAAAATTTCCGTGTACCCTTGCTCCTTACCTCGATGCTCCGAGCATGTATTTAGTTCGTTTATCAGTTAATCCAACAGTAATCGTTGATCTTGCTTCGAACAGATCTGTTTTTGATACTCTGCAAGTTTCCAAATTTTTTACTCCACAGTGAATATTTTTATTTTCGCCCAAAATGATATACTTTTAAAACAAGAGTAGCCACGGTCTTTTACAACAAGCTACTCTTTAATTTCTCTTCCTTTTCATATCCTTTTGTCAATGGTTCCAATTTTAGTATTTCTCAATAAACCACCCAATATTGAACGTTCTGATATTATTTAATAATTCCATCTTAAAATAAATTTCTAATCCTTGTCACCTCCTTGGATATCCAGAATTGTTCAGAAATTTACTGCTTCTTCGAAGAATCCGAATCAAGAAAGCTTTCCGAGCACGGTCATAAATTCATCCGAACCTCGCTTTATCTCGCACGCTGATTATTCATCCTAACATTCCTCGAACATTACACCTGGCGTTCCTCCTCGGGGTATTCCTCGTTATAAACACCACGGATCTAGCACTTTCCGTCTAGGTGTCGAGACTAGTTGCGCAATCCTTGCTTCGTGTATCAACTGGGCCAAAACAGAGCGTTCGAGAAGAGGACTCTGACCCCACGTTCGCATTCTTCGATGTACGAATGGCTGGCACGATCTTCTGCATGTGCATCCTCTTCGAGAATGTTAGCTTGAGACTATGATAGAATGTTACCATCGTACCAACAGCTTGTTCGAACCTATTCTTCGAACTGTTATCAACGCGTACGTCTAACGTGTTCTTAGACTGGACATCGGAAACTTTCTTCAGGAAATGATTATTTGTTAGTCGATTGCTTTTGTTGTTCCTCCAGTCTGTTAGAAACTGCATTATAACTCGTTGGACAGAAACGATAAGCGACCTGATAAAGGTTTCTATAATTTAGGAAGTGAGGTAAGACTGCGATATTACTCCGTGATATAATAATCGACGTTGCACAACGCTCGTTTCTATGATAAAAGAGGAATTTTCGGTCGAGTCGATTCAGGATTCGTGTTTTCCGAATTCTATCTACTTATTTTCATGCTACACTCGATTTTTAATATCTGCTCGAAACACTCGATTGAAAGAACCTAACTCATTGCACGTTTCAACTTTCTTTTAATCATAGTTTCACAGGAGTAATGGGAAAACTTAAAGCATTATCTCGGAAAGAAAAAAAGAAAATGTTTGCAATTTTTTATTTATCCGGTTAATCTGCTTTGCTTAAAAATGAAACAAAAATTAACTCAAAGAACTCAAGAAGAACTTAAAGAAAATTACACGTGTCGTCCTGAGCGGCGCCAATGGAATACAAAGGGTTAGAGAAGAAGTACAGTTTACGAATCCTAATAACATCCATAAAATAGACTTCTTCAACACAGAAGAAACAAAAAAAAAAAAAAAATTACAGTAAAAAATTTCTTTTCTAACGTTAATTTTCCTTCGTATCAGATCCGAGGTAACAGTTTCTCCTAAATTACCATCGTTCAACCTCGAGGAGACTTTCGAGCAACGCAAACTGCACTAGAGAAAACAAACCCCTCAAAAAAAGAGTATGCAAAAGTATGCAAACTAAACACGCGAAAAAACGAAAAAAAAATATATATAAAATAAAAAAAAACAAAAGTTCGTCAGCAGCGTATCGAGTCGCCCTTTCGCCGAGCGTCGATCTTATTGTCTCGGTCTCGGTGGCGGTTTCTACCCCGCGGCCTCGGATAATGCGATTTCCGCATATTGTCTCGCGTGAGCGACCATTCTTGCAAAAGCGCCTTTATAAAGAGCGGTCTCGTGGGATCACGATTATATTGTTGCCGCGGTGTGCATACACACGAAGCCCCGCTATCCATTATACCGGCGAATAAAATAGAGATGTATTGTCCTTATATACGCGGCAAGTTGTACGCCTGCGAGCTACACCGGCCATTTATTATTAGTTAAATAAATATGTACCGTCGATACAAGTATCGGAGACTGGAGCGTGTCCACTTGCTGCTCCCATGCACTAGGAAACGCATAATATCGTCGTTCTCAATTTTTTTCTTCTGTTTTTTTTCTTTTTTTTTTTTCTTTCCTCCTCCTCCTCTTGGTTTCCTTTAACGGTCGACTCGAGTACCCCGGCGACGAGGCCGCGTTTCCGCTTTCCTCGATCGTGACACGGGATCTATTTCTTCTGGTCTTCGTGGTCTGTTTTGACGTTTAGTTTTGGTCCATTGATCGAGGAACGTGGGTGGGATTACGTGGTCGCATTATCGGGTTTCGTTAGGCGGATCGGAGGAGTGGGTTGAAGAGTTTTAAGTACGGTCTTGGTGTTTGCGGAACGAGAGGTGGGTTTCGAACATTTCTTTCCTCTTCGTGAAATTGTGCGAGGATTCTAGTGGCTGTTATTAGCGAGCAAGGTGCGGATGAACGTTTCTTTAGTTTTTGGACTCAACTTTTTTTTTTTTTTAGGCAACATTGCATTGGGGCAAGTTCTTTCTGTGTTCGACTTTTTGTCAGTTGAAGCGAAGATAGAAATATAGAATGTTTACTTTTATTAGTTGTATTTTTTTTGAAAATTGTTTGAGAATTGAAGGCGTTAGAGAATAGTGTTGTGTACCATTTTTAGGAAAATTAAGTTTTCTTAGTGAATGAACGAGGTGCGATGTAGTTGCTTTAATTTTGTGTCTTAATTCGTTTTATTCGATAATTCAGCAATTTAATAAAAGATGTAGGAAGAGTGATATTTTTTTAATGAAATTTAACATCTTTATCCTTTGAAGCTATCGATATTAAATTTTAGTATTACAAGTGATATTTTGTATTCGGAGAAAACGAATAGAACTGCAAGAAAAGGAAATATAACAATTTTTAAAAGACTATAGAATTTAGTTAAAACAAAAAACGATTTTCCGCCGTATCGGTATGTTTCTTTTTTCCGTTCATCGTGCCTGGCGGGAAAAACAAAGTTTCTTCATTGACTGCGTCATACTCGCTACGTAGAATTATTCCATCAACTTTCTTATCTCTGCTGCGACAAAGAGTGTTTTATACTTCGTCCTTTGTTTCAAGTGAAACAAAAGTGTCTCTGACGTTGCTGAAAAAGGAAGTCGTTTTTTATTCTTCCAGAGTTGTTTCGACGAACCAAACAAAACATTATTGGTTCATTTCAGTGAATGCTATCCTATTTTTTTAAAACCTTCACGTATAAACGTAGGATTTCAGATTTTTAATAACAAAGGTGTTGGGAAATTTAGGAGAACGCGTTAGATTTTGTTAAAAAATAATTTCTGTGCGATTAGCTTCTTGACGACTCTGATTACTCAAACAAAATAGAATAGGAAACAAAGGAAGTACGAACAACGAAGTGCACTGCAGATTTGTATGCGTTTAAAGGAAATTTAAAAATACAAAATTAATACGAAAAAATATACAGAATATCCAAATTATAATACTTTTTATAACACTTGATAGGTGAAACGATTTTCTGCTGAACTTGTACTTCTTTTACTATATTCTCTAAAATATAAAATATAAAATCAATTCATAAAATTATCATTCCAATATTCCTGAACTTTATACTTTAATAATTTCAAAAATAACTTCACATCGCCTTACCCTTCTAATAATTGAAATCCCACGAAAATAATTTAAAAATATCTGTCAAATTTTCACATTTGACATTTAAATCTTCTACGTCGATTCATAAATTTCTATTTTTCTGTGTATAAAATTCCAACAATATTTACTGAACAAGTAACATTACAAATAGTATAATTTTTATACACAGAATCAGATACGATGATAAGCAATTATTTTCTAAATCAATTCAACATATCTCGTGAAATGGAATCCACTAAGGACCATTTCATCTATCATGAATTGCCACGCGAATTACTCCCAATTTCAACAAAACTTAAATCCTCGTTCCTCCAGTCGCGATAACATTCGAAAGTATCTCTCGTAACCCGACTTTTTTCTTCGCGGACGTTCGAGGACTTCCTGCTAACAAGCCGCGACAATAGGAGGCGGCGAAGCAGGTACCTCTCGTGTACCAGGGATTTAATTACTTTCACCGGTGCCACGCAGCCCTGGGGAGTTAATTAATTTTTTCATCGGTCGCCCAAGCTCCGATCGGGACCGACGATCGCACTCGTTACCGACGCCTAAACGGATCTAATTCGCTTAGATCGTTTCTACGACTGTTACGAACCGGTCACGGACTGGTCGCCGACTCTCTGCACGTGCCCTCTGTTCCTCGTGGTCTAATGGAAAAGGCAATTAACGCGGCTTTTTATCGATCGACCAGTCGAGACACTGAGCGAATATCTGCGATTGGAAAAAAAAAAATGGCTGATCAACCTTTCGTTTTTGATCGTGGCTCGGCTCGATAATGATATCGTCCAGGGGAGTGAAATGGAAGTGAGAAATTGGGATGATGTTTGTGTTAAAGCGGAATTAGAATGTAGAATAATTGAGAATTATTTAAGGATTTGAGAATATCAGAGACTGTTATAATTTTGATACAGAGATATACTATAACATGTATACTTCCTCGATTTATTGCTTTTCATTGCGAATAATCTGTAGAAGATATTATTCCTGGTTAGAATCATCCTACACAAATGATTTAAATTATTTTTGGTTACGAGTAATTTATATGACCGATTAAAAATTTTTTTAGCTACCAGTAGTAATTATCGACGCTAAAAAATTTTTTAACATAATTTTCAACCTCTCCACCAACCATTTATACGAATTTAATGGATCCACGGTACAATGGTACCATGAAATGGTACGAGTGAAATTAATCGACGAATTATCTTGCTAATTCTATCTTAAGTACCGTTCTCCACAATTGCTACCCATTTTCGCGAAACCTATTCCCTAAATAACCATTCGAAAACCCATTTACCGGAACCACAAATTCACGGTTATCATCGCCGCGAACCCATCTCGTTGAACTGAAATCCACGCTCGAACAGAACGATTTCAAAGCGAGACTCGGCGGTGCTTAATATCGATAACGCGACCGGTTATCGGCTACCGCTCGATTATTCCGCGACGACCAATCCAACGATTCTCTTTTCCCCGCTTGTGATCGCGTTCGGGAACGATTCTAATCGTAGGATAAACCCGAGATAGAATTCGAGTGGCAATTTCACTTAACGACGCTGTTAACATCCGCGTCTCTGTGTTTCCGTTGGTAGGCGCAAAAAAGAAGCGGGGATTCACGATCGGTTTTAGAGAAAGGTATGCGTGCTCGCGCGAGCTCTTCGTGAACGTGAGCACAGACTGTGGGTGACCTAGAAACACATTATCGCGATATGCTCTGCTCGTCGACCCACTGACGTGACACGCCCAGCAATCCGGATGAATGTGTGGTACTTGGTTTTATTATCGGTTTCCTGTTCCCCAAATCTTCGCCATATTATGCGTTCTTTATTGTATCGATCGATAGTGGTGAAAACTTAATACTAGAGTTGGCAGAGTGGTCGAAATAACCGATTTGTAATTTTACACACTGAAATTTGATCGATTAATTAAAGCGACTTTTGATAGGTTTTTCCTGAGTTTTTGATAAAAATGTGGATAATAGTTTCTTTTAAAACATGATCTTATTTTGATTTTTTTGGTAGAAGTAAGTACACTTTAATCGGTGTTAGAAAATGTAAATTTTAGATATAGCTTACTATAAAAATTATTAGAGCTGGATTTCTCGCTGTTCTTTATTTAATTGCCTAATAAAAATTTCTGCAAGAATTTTATTAAGATTTCAGTTCTTAAAATAAAATCTTACGAAGCAAAATCAGCGCTTTAAGTTTCGAAGATTTTGAGAGTTAAATTAAAAGTTTCCTATCCGAGTTTCGAAAATTAAAAAATTAGTTCTAACCAACCCTTAAAATGATAAAAATCTTCCGATCCCCGCTTCACAATTTCATTCTCTGAACCATGGATTATCCGAGAAATCATAATCGGAGCATCAAAGATGCCAAATCCACTATTTTGATAAACGATGCTCCCAGCAGCCTGGCGAATTATTTCGAGCCGATCGATCTTGAAAATGGGCCTGGATATAGCCTGGGCGATATTATAATCGTTGCCAGGCCGCCAAATTTATCCGTCTGTTTGTTTGATCGAGCGAGTTTCGGCCCGTTTTGAGCGTCATTCGGCTACGATAATACGCGGAATCGCTATTTTTGCCGTGGTAGTCGACTGAAAATAGAAGCAGAATCTCTAGGAGATGCGAAAATAATAATAATAATATTGTTGGATTCCAGTATTGGGTAGATGAATATATCTTCAATTTTTCTGCGAATCCTATATTTCTGTAGCCTGTTTCTCGTGACGTGGTTACTCTTGCAAGAATCGAACCGCATCTAGTTGCTCTCTTTCGACCGTGTGTGTCTGTTTTTGGTATTAAAGAGGAGATCGAGATGGAGTATTTTGGAAGTATGCTTCTAAGATGTAAAACTAAAGGAAACGCAAGCAAATTTTTTTTTCATTAGCCAAACTATACCACCGATAAAAAATTCAGAACTCAACACTGCGAATATTAAAATTAATTTCTTGTACTTTGATATATTTTTGAGCGAAAAGATTCATAAGATGACACGATTCTAAATTCTTTCTTTTTTAACTCCTGCTTCCTTCAGGACGAGCCCCGCGAATTTTTTTTCTCAGAAACTAAAATAGATATCGATACGAAACTCTTCATAATATATTATTAATATTTCAAGTATCCGATGGTATTTTTATTCATTAAAAATAAAATCCACCTTGCGCTTAAATTTGCGTACAAAGGTGCAATCTTCCTCGATTGGAAGAAGAAGCTTCGCGCCGTGCTTATGATCAAACGTTAGTCGCGATGAAATATTACAGGACGCAATATGGAATTCAGACGATTAGCAGATAACGGTCGCGATAATTATCACCGCATAAATCTGTCGACGCCGTGCGCCGTTTCTTCTTCTTCTTCCTCTTCTTCGCGGAAGCTAATCTTTCCCGCGAAGGGAAGCGGAGGAATCTTTGGCGAACGATTCAATCTCGGAGCTCTCGATCTCATGACGATCGCCTTTGGATGCTGGGTTAATAATAAGTGTTTCGGTATTTACGTTGGACACTTTGCTACGGTGAATGATATTATTTAGTTGCTCCGACAGGATTTATGGGTGTTGCTCTAGTGGAAACATCGGGGATACGGGAACTGGTCTATTTGAAACGGTATTTTCGTGGGAATCGCTCGATCTAGGGATCACTGGTTGCTTGTTTGTTGTTTCGATGGGATTGTATTTTTTATCCATGGTTTATAGGCTTGTTTGTTTGTCCGGTATTAGCTGGAGAAATTAGGATTACGGTGGATTAAGGTGTAACAGGTACTTAATTTCGTCGAACAGTGGGAGCTCGAGGTGTTCTTGCTAACAGTTCCAGTTTTTGTTAAAAGATTCTTGATAGATTGCTGGTTCTTGGAAGCTTGATAAATTACACATGAATACGTAAAAGAAGGTATCATAAATATTAAAATTCGCAGAGGATACAACATTCTTCCACGTTTCGTAATTGGAGGTCTAAGAGAATGAAGGGGCAGTGTAATATTTTTGCGAAGATCAGGTTACCTTAGTTGAACGAAGATTGATCTATCACGGAATAAAAAAAAATACAGTATGTTATTTAGTTTAATAAAAAACTTAGGAAGAATAATTTTTAAATAGTTAACTATAAACTTACCCACGTTATAGCTGGCTTAACAAGCCGAGGGTAATATGGGGGTGTGTTAACCCACAGAGATGAGCTCCGAATATGTTCCAAAGAGTTTCGAGAGTCCCTTCCATGAACTTAACTCCAAGTATTTCAGTAAATAAAAATTCCGCGTAACTCCACTGTTTTTCCCCAAGGAGTGATTGGTCTTTTGAAAATTTTTTACCGAGTAAAAAGAAAGTTAATTATAAACTTAATATTTTTTACAACACCCCTTCGTTCTATGGAGCCTTCAGTTACTCCACGAACCATTTACCTTTTTATTATTATTATTATCATTCTTCTTCTTCTTCTTCTTATTATTATTGTAATTATTAATATTATTATTATCCTAAAACCTCTGTAATTTATTAAGAAGGGATGTTCGGTAAATTAACTTGATAGAATAGAAATACATATCACAATTTATCTTTTTATTATTACTATTAACATTCTTTTTCTTCTTCTTCTTCTTATTATTATTATTCTAAAACCTCTGTAATTTATCAAGAAAGGATGTTCGATCTAAAATAATAAAAAATTATTACAAATGAACGAAGCAAAATGTTTATCTCTACGGTACTCGTTGCTAGCAATCTCGCGAAACGAATTTAATGCGATGTAAATTGGTATTTCATAAAAAAGTAGAAAAAGTAAGGAACAAAAGCCAATCTTTAAAGAACGCACCATAAAGAAAACGAGCCTTGCTACTGTAAACGAACTTTTACGGCCCGTGTCAGAAGAAGTCCGGAGATCCTTGCCAAAGGCCACGATATACGCTCCACTCGAGCAATCGTTGTTCAACCGAAGGGACGGGCCTCGCAAAACATCCTTAACGATTTTAATTAACTCCGTTAGTTCGTGGAGGTCTTACGTACGCAAATGCACGAGCCTGCCTCTTGTACCGTTAGACGTACCGATAGAGAAAAGATGCGACATTCCTTTTCGTGTTCCGAGCGCTGGGACGAATCTGAAGAAAAATCAGGAACATTGGTCACGAACCGTAGTCCCTTCAACCTGTCGGTATATTTTCCGCGAGCGGAATTCTTCCTGGCTGTATGCATTGCTTCGACAGCATCGAGTTACGATTCGAGACTTTCCTGGTCGAGATCGGGATTATTGAAACCGAGAGTCGCATTTCAGCTGTTTTATAAGCGATCGAAATTTTTGGTCGAATAGCAAGTAATATGAATATTGACGATAATTTATGTAGTGATAATAATTGATAGATGATAGAAAGTAAAGTTGAACATTTGTTTCGGAAATAAGATTATTTTCCTATTTTTGTTTTATTTTGTTTTATTTTGTTTTATTTTGTTTTATTTTGTTTACTTTTTCTTTATTTTTCATTATACGAAGTAATTATCGCTCTTCTACATACTATATTTGGAAAAAGAATTGGGCGTAAAATAATTCATAGAATTTCTTGCGAATTAAAGCATCCTAAATGCTAGAATTGTGGTTTAAGATCAGATTCATGATTTTGTATTAGTTTTTATTTTATTTTTTTTTATTTAGTGTAATACGAAATAATTACTAGTAATTTGTGCGTTAGATTCGGAGAAAAAGTTTAACGTAAAATAGTTTGTTTAATTTTCTACGAAATTACTTTTCATCCAAAATGATAAAATTGTAGTTTAGGTAAAATTATTTTCATGGTATCGTGTTATTTGATTTTTGTAAAATATAAGAACCGCGTTTGTATGTGTTTCCAGCAACTTTCGTAAAGTTCTCCATCGAGTTTACCCGATTCCCAGCTCGCCATATTTCTCCAGATTTGAAGTCTAGTTTTCGCAATAAATTTCTCCTAGTGTTCCCTCGAAAATTTATGAAACAATCCAATTTTACGACGGAAAAATTAGTCGACCCGTGACAAACCGACCTATTAATAGGATTTACGATCTGCTGACCTATTAATAGGATTTACGAATCGAAAGTCACTGGTTCGGTGTCGCCAGGTATTTTTGAACGATTCCTCGTCACGTCGAAAAACTTCTTGAAAACGATACGACAGAAGTCGTAAAGATAAGTCGTAAAAAGCTTGGCATACGTTTCCGACAATTGAAAAAATTACGAAAAAAACAAAAGATTATTGTCGCACGTGCTGAATCTCGCAGTTTTCCTTTTATGCAACGATGATCGTTTCTCGGAATGTTATCAGTTTATTTTTTATGTGGGACACGTGTAGATATTTCAATAAATATGTTAGACGTTGAGAAATTTGGAAAATATTTATAGAGGCTGTACTTGGGAAAATTTATAAAATTTTAACATAAATGTATTATAATTATATAAGCATTTATAATAAAAATGAGTTTTATTATAATTATTATAATTCTATATAAAATTCTACAAATAAAAAATAATACACTTTTAAGAATTCTTCTTATTTTTCCGTAACGAATATAAATAAATATTTATTCCACTTGGATTTTATATTTTTTTTCAAGTATCTATTATTTTTAATTCTTTGGTAGAAATAGATATACTTAAATCATTGCTAGTTCCAATGTTAAACTACACGATCCATTTTTTTTTCTTTTTTTTTTACCAAATCAAATTACACGTTGCACTAATTTACAACAATTTTTCTTCTCCACGTATTAATATTTAATATGTTCATAATAATATTCATACTTTCGTCGTTGCTCAATCGTTAAACAAGATCGTATAATCGTTGTACGATCAATACCGAATTGCTTCGCCATTACGTTCCATCTTGCAAGAAATACATAAGTATTTTCTGACGGTGGACGCGCGACACGCGGACAGGTGCGTTAGCTCCGTTTTGCTCCATTCTGATGTCGTCGAGGCGCGCTGCTCACGTCTGTATTTTGCCTGGAAAGTAAGCCGATGCTATCGAGGGGACCCCCTCGTGATGTGCACCGGCACGATGCATTTGTAAGTGCAAGCGACTATAAATAATCGGTGTCCTCGCTACCTGCACGCGTTACTCGCTGCGTACGGCCCCGCGTGTACACGGTGAACGACCGCTCGTAAATTCGCCTCCTTCACGGCGAGTTACCTACCAAAAGGGTGGTTGGTTTAGCCGGGAATCTGTTATTTAGATTCGTTTCTTAGAGACTCGTCCTTTTCAAAAATTAACCCTCTGCTCTTTTCAACTTTTTTAAGTTTCACAGGACTACTGTTTAATTTAAAACGATATTTCGAAATGAAAAAACAAAAATTATAAATGTTTGCAACTTTTTATTTACGACGCCATTTTAATAAAAATTGATTACTATTAATTATCTTCAAGTTCGATTTTCTTCCGAAGTATCAATAAGGGTTGAATACTATTAATGTATCTTCCTCGATATTATTTAGAAATCTGAAGGTCAGATGTTTTAGCTATTTCAGAATTAACTTTTATTCTGGATAAATACAGAATTTCATAGAAAATTGATAGAAATTGAACCTGGCCAGAGATCCTTGCCTATTTTATTAAATCCATGGATTAATTTCGTGTATTTAGCGTTACACGAATAAATTCAGTTTTGAATTAAAATTCTCCCTGCTATTTTAACATTGGAACAAACATCCACTAATAAGTCGCAGATAACACATCTTTATATTTATTTTTCATATCTCTTTTTCCTTACTTCCACCCCCTTTTTTATAAAGTCGCACAATTTTCCACTCGAAGAAAAATATAAATATATAAATTCGCACCATCCCAAAAGTCCCAGACGAAACATCTTTATATTTATTTTTCATATCTCTTTTCCCTTACTTCCACCCCTTTTCTTCCAAAGTCGCACAACCAACATTTTCTACTCGAAGAAAAATATAAATATATAAATTCGCACCATCCCAAGATCCTTCGATATCGGCGATATCTCAGAGATCAGTGTAAATCGGGCGAAAAAATGGTCGTGGAAAGGCCTCGACGCGACTACCGTGTATCCTCTCCCCAATGGCGGTGTATCCTAAGTCCCCGAAAATAAATCGTCGGAGGGCGCCTCGTTATTTTCTACGGGGGTGCTGTGCGAGGATTCTCGTTTCTACTTTACGAGGCTACTTTAAAATGATCGCTTTTATCGCGTGTCGAGCGTCTCCGGCCGAGTATTAGCACGGTAGATCACATCGTGGCCAACAAACGCTGTGTCGCCGGAAGCCAGCAACAAAGCGAGCACGAGAGAAAAAATGCAGCCGAGCGAGCCCCTTCTTGTACGCGCGAAATATACGCCTCGATCAAGCGGGAAGATGAAGAGAGAGAATTTCGTAGAAACGCAGGAGGTATTTTTTGGGCTTTGAACGGGAACGGTGAACGGTAGGGGGTTGAGGGTGGTTCGAGGACCTCTTAATGGGGTGGTTCGGAATCTTTTGTACACGGTTTACGGTTATGACTGAGATTTTGTAATTTAGTTACAATTTATTGCACGAGGTTAACCCTCTATGGGTCGGTGTGACTTAAAAGTTACAAACTGATGTATCTATATTTTAAAAAATTAATTTTGTTTAGTTATCGCTGCGCTATTAAATTTGATTACTGTATTACTGTAGTGGCACCACGATCCATTTATAGTAATTATTAAAAATATTTTCAAATCAAAGTGAAAAACTGTAATCAATCGTAATTTTTTCTCCAATGAGCAGACAAAATTCGGCCCATAGAGTTAGGGTTAACAGACATCTCGCGCTGTGGTAAAAATTATTCTGTATTGGAATAATTAAGTGTACGTGTTCTAAATCTCGACTTTTGGAGTTCGAATAGTTATGAGCGTAATTATGATTTTTTTATGAATATAGTGACCATTTGATCAAATATACACGAAGGTGTACTAAATCGATCAACGTCGTCAAAATTAATTAACCCTCTATAGCCCGAATTTTGCCTACTTATCGGAGGAAAAATTACGATTGGTTACAGTTTTTCGCTATGATTCGAAAATTCTTAAAGCAATAATTGCTATAAATAAATCGTGGTATCACTGCAGTAATACAGTAATCAAGTTTAACAGTGATAACTAAATAAAATAAATGTTTTAAAATACAGGTACATTAATCTGTAACTTTTAAATCCCACAAACCCATAGAGAGTTAAATTAGAAACCATATTTATGAAACCCTTTAATGATACAATTCCAGTCTAGGTCTTATTTCTTTACCTATTTTCTACATACATTTACGTAAACATCTACAATCTACTATCCATTAAAAAAAAAAAAAAATACACGAGTAATACGTGGCAGACAAAAGATTCGTTGCAAGGAATCAAAAGATGAATAAGTAGATAAACAAATAAAATTGAGAAAAGGAATAGGAGGACCACACGTGGTACCCAGAGGCCGCTACACGTACCTGATCACACCTACCTACCGTGGTGATCGCGGTGTAAGAGATACGAGCAAATTCGTTACCCGGCCTCGTGTTCGATGTTCCTATCGTCCAGGTTATTACTCATTGCCGCGTTGCCCTCGTATTCATGCATCGCGTTCCCCCGTTACACCGGGGCTCTTATATTGATTTCACCTTCCGCTGCCCACGTTAATTTTCTCCGGGCGCATCGGTTCGAAATTAAGAAGAAAAAAAAAAAAAAAAAAA